>JAUZNK010006080.1:0-25687 GCA_035046665.1 Euphysa ruthae
TATTATATATTATTATATAATGTATGATATATTATATTATATTATTTCATATCACATGATATTTTATTGTAGTATATTGTGTTGTATTATATTGTATTATATTATATTATATTAAATATATATATATATATATATATTATACTAATGTTTCTTCCAGGGTACATTGGCAGGCGTTATTTTTGTAAAGTGTAGAAGAAAAAAGATTTTTGGAAGCAGATATTTCAAAAAAATTTATTTCTCTTTAACTTTTAGTCAAATAATTATAATAATAATAAAGAATAATAATTTTTATCTGATTTTCGGTTTCGGTGTTATTTATGTTTTATTTTTTTTTTTTTTTTCGTCTTTTTTTTTTCGTCTTCAAATTTAAAAAAACTTGTTTAAAATCCTCGAAAATATCGCTTGTACACATTATTTATGTTTGCAAGTAAATTACATTCTTTTTTTTTATAGTATGATAGCTGGACTTAAAACATACCTATGTTGGGTTTCACGTAGATAAATATTACTTTTAAACCTGTTTTACACTAATCAAATAAAGTTTTAAAATTTAAAAGTCAATTTTTTTGTTTTAGTTGCAATTACCAAACATGAAATGGGTAGATGGACACAAGGGGGTGTTTTCATGTTCCGTTCACACAGAATCCTCTGTTAACACACAGGTAACACACCTATTGATATAAGTAGCATTAACATATAGAGCAAGTCATTATCTATATTTATTTTAACAATATTTCTTTAAACCAACAACTATTATTAGCTTAAAGCTTTATCGGTTTTCTCAATTTTAAGTTTTATTGTTAAACATTACTCATCTTAAACTAAAGTTTTAAGAAAAGAATGGGTTTTCATGTTTAATTCTATTGCACCGAAGGCTGGCTTTATGTCCGACTTTAAATTTTGATTATTACTTTTAAACACTGTTAACTTTTAATCTATAGCCATAGAAGGAATTTACCAACATCTAATTAAGTGAATCAAAATCAAATATGAAATAATATGCCATAACGAAGTTTGGTTGCGATCATGGATAATCTCCAATATTTTAAACCACAATAGAGACAATGTCAAGGCTTTTGAATAAATTAAATTTTCTTAATTCACCAAATCAAAATATATCGCAGCGGTGCAGTTTTATGAGGCTTGGTTCCAACTACAGGGATAGGAATGCAAACAAATTGCGTTTTCTAGTTTTGAACTAGCTAGTGATCCGGGTTCGATTTTTTTTTCTTTAGACATTAAATTTCTATTTTAAGTATTGCCAAATAACTAGTATTACAGAAGAAAAAAGCACCGTTCAGCAGACTCTGATTGGATAAAAAAGGTGTGCCATGTATGTGATTTGAACTCACGCCTACATTCGTAGACCAGATTACTCCGTAATGGAAGTTGAGTTTGGCATTTTAGAAAATCTGAAGTACTATACCATCAAAGCTTTATAGTACCTTAAGTACAAAATTAATAAATGCTGTAGCATAAAGTAAAAGATTTATAAAAATTAGTGCAAGTATTTCGATTCCTCTCCCTGTAGTTTGTTCCTATTCTCCAGACATCACGGAAATTTAATAATGGTAGCCAACATGTTAATTAGGTGTCTAGATCATTCATTAATTTTTTGAATTTACATGAAATTATAGGGCCATAATAGGAATTTTTACCTATCTAGCAATCTGTCAAAATTTATTGTTATTAGGTACTACATTGAAATATGGCATTTTTTTCACCAAAAATCCTTGAAATCTGCTTATTATTGCCAAAGTTTTTCAATTTCTTTGAATTCTCTAATGTCCATTTATTTTTTTGAAATTTTGTATGATAAAAGGACTTGAAGAGGAATATTTTGATTCAATCGACCGCTTGGAGATAATTATCTTTTGAGGGCTCTGGCCTGATTTATAAACCAAAAATGAGTAAAATTTGCGTGTTTTGATAATGTGTATTCCAGTTATGTTGAAGTTTTGGAAATAATATAATAATAATATTATTAATAATAATAATAATATTTGGAAATAACATTTTTTGATTAGCTTATCAATTTTTTTAAGGTACTTTTTGTGTTGTGAAGTAACCTGCAAGAATGCCAGAATGCATTGCAAGAAATTTTTACTAATTTTGCTAAATTTCTGTTTAACGTTAAAAAAGTCTTTTATTCCTTATTGGCTGTCTAAAAAGAAATTGTCTGAAAAAGACAAGGATTACTTTTAAAAAAAGGTTTACTGAAAAAATTTGTTAGATCAAAAAAAAAAAAAAAAAAGGGTGGCAAATTTATTTTCAATGAAATATTGAAAAATATCATTTCTAATTTTTTGTTTTCTTTTGAAAATTTAGTGAGCCGAAGAACATCTTTTTAAAAATACTTTTTACCAAGATTGTTTAAAACCAATATTTTTAAAAATGGCTTTGTTTTACTCATTGAAAAATATTTTTAGCTTAATAATTAAACTTAGAAACTTAGAAATCTTTTTCAAACTAAGGTTATCTCAGTTGATGTTTTTTTTAATGTAGATATTAATTTAAATGATAGTTGATTCACAATTGCAATCATTTTTACGTTTTAGGAGATTTACATGCATCGTTTCTTTCATCTATGCCATTCAATCGAAGGTCGATTGGCGTTAAGCTCAAAGGTTACAGAGGGTAGCATTGAGAAAGCACTACGTAAAAACGTGAAAGATTTAGACAAAGCACGATTGGAACCTTTGGTTCGATTTTTGCATTTAATTCTTGATAAGTTGTTTATGCTCCTTGTTAAGCCTACTAGTGTATCAGGGACTGTAGGTACGTTCCAGAATCCATATGTTGCCGATAAAATCAGGATTAAATGTTTTACTTTCCCTTTTTTATGAATGTTATAATAGTATGCTGCCCACCCTTAAAAATTCAACATTTATAACTGTCAATAATTAATATTATTTGGCCCAATCACCTGGTGTTCACTAAAATTTTGAAGTCTATGACAAGGTATCTGGAGGAAGTGTAGTAAAGAGGATAAAGTGGTGGGGGGAGAGAGAGAGGGTTTGATAAGTTGGTCAGGTTGATAGGTGATGAGCCAAGAATGGTAGCAAAGAATTGAATGTTGCATTATTTTCCCAAATAAAATTTTACCTTTGTATTTTTTCCCGTGTCATGATCTTGACAGTATAACCTTTGTCACAACTTCCCCTGGGTTTCGTTTTATTTTTTAACTTTATTTTTGAACTTTGTTCAAACTTTGTATTATTTAAGTAAAAGTTGGTATAGTTTCACTTCTTTGTACTTGTGTAAAAAAAATCTGGTATGGGGATCTTGACCCCAGAAAGATTACAAAGTAAGCTTATTTAAAAAAAAATTTAATGTTCTAATGTTAAAGATGTTATTCTGGCATACTGGGACATGTCAAAAAAAATGGTTCAGGAGCCTGGGTCCCAAACAGACGCAAAATATGCTTATTATGATCTAACAAAAAGTGTTTTATTGGTTAGCCATAGTTGGTAATAATTTACTTCTACGTGCGTTAAATTAAATTAAAATCGTCGATATAATTTGATTTTTACATTAAAAGTATTCGGTTTTGGTTAATTTCCAAAAACAACAAAGTTTGTTTAAAATTTATCTGAAGTAAAACCGGAGTGGTATCATGCCGAATTTACTGAGTAATATTAAGCCTGATTGGGGTTCTTGTGCACTACAGTGTAAAAAAAAAATGTTTTTGTTAGTTTTTAAAAATAATGTTATTAATATTTTGTATTAGATTTGTTAAAATCTAAATGGTAAATTTACTTTAATGTGTTTCAAATTTTTTCCAGTATAAATTTCTCTTTTTTAAAAGATTTTATTGCTTTTTGGAAAATGGCAATTTCTATGTTTTATTATTATAGTATATCATTACATTATTATTTATTATTATTATTTATTTATATTGCTTATTATTTATCATGAAACCTGAAGTAATTATCTATTTTTGAAGAAGTTTTTATATATCAGATCATTTGTTGGAATTTGTTTAATTTTCATCGAATTTTACCATGGATATTTATATTTGATAATTATTTTAGTAAACATCTCTCAATGTGCATTTGAAGCTCTCACTCGTATCGTACATCGTGTTCATTCTATTCCCAGTTCTCCACAAAACAAACATACACACAATAGCTTACTATCTGCCTATGTCAACTACATATTTAATACTCCTGGAACTGCTACCCCAACGGCAACTCCTAGCAACCAGTCGCCAAGTAAGTAATAAATTTTTTGGAAGATTTATAATTAATTCATTAAAATGTTTTAAAATTTGGCAATAGTCATAAAATTAATTTTTTGAAAATCACCTTCTGTTATCTTATCTATGCCAAATATTTTGTACTGTTATAATAGGTTTATGAACTGCTGCTTTGTGGTAATTGTTCAAGGTAATTTTGTAGTCACACATTGATATTTTTGAATCGCTGTTCACACTTTGTCTTTTGTCTAGTACTGGAGAAAGGGACAACCTTACTGCAACAATCATCTGTCACTCCAGTCATAAAGAGTAGTAGCAATCCAAACCTTCATGAGCATGTTTCAAAAGACAGTATAATCGGTGAGTCATGGATGGATGATGTCATGAAAGAATACAACAATGTCGCAGGAAACAGGTGAACCAATTAAAGCAATTTTCTTTTATTTATAAAATGTTTTGCATGGTTCTAGGTTTGATTATAGTTTTATAAGTTTTATCCTTTAGAGTCAAAAAATATTTTTTGTTTGACAAGCACTGTATTTTAATATTTTTTATTCTAGAAATAGCGTATCAGAGCGAAATAAAGTTTTATCTCAAAGTTCATCAAGTCACAAGTTGGTTCATGAGGAGATTGCTATGCAATGGGCAGTTGCTCAGCAACCATTCAAAGAACATGCTATGAGTCATGCATGGTTTTATTTTGATATAATGGTAGGTTTATTTCTATTTACAGCTTTATCGCTGATAGCATAAGAAAATTTGTTGTTCAATTCTGTTGCATTTTTCTTCTATCATTAATTACCATGTGTCATTTTAAACTTTGGTTTGTTAACGAGCTCTTCATGCTTTCGTAAACCTGTATGTTTTGATTTGTTTATTTCGTTGCTGGCAGGAAAATGACTATGAAATGCTAGCCAATGAAATCAAAACTTAATCATAGTATCAGATTATTGACCATTTACATTACGTTTTAATATATTCTCTGCAAATAAGCAAAAAATCTTTTCATTAGATGTTAGGTTTTTGACCCCTTTTAAGCCAAATAGTAATAAGTAGTAAGTAGTTTGAGGTTCAAGAAAAATTTCATTTCAAATCATTATTAAGTTAAATATCGAAAAATAAAATCTATGCTATAATTTTTGAGAAAGCACTTAGGTAAATTTTGGTAAATCTAGGTTCTGCTCAAGAAATTAAATTATTTTGATTTTCTCAGGCAAAAAGCATGGCTCAGTACCTGGATATCGCTGATCGTTTGTTTTGGTCAAGAAAAGAACGTTTTCACGAAAGATTTTTAGATGACATCGCTGCTCTTATACATACAGTTACCACAGAGATCATCAAAATACAAGATCAGGTAATTTTGATAATTTTCCAATAGATGCCCAGGCGCTTAACTCTTTCCACATGAACGATTGATTCCAAATTAGACTGTGATGGAAAATCCTGTTAAAACTTACTTTTTTAGCTATAGAAGTGTTATTGGTAGATATACCAAGCTTTTTCAGCCCTTGGATGACAATCAGCAATTGTTGAGAGGGTTGCCGTGGTAATTATTACTACCGTCAGCAAAGAAATTGCCCAAGAGGTTTTTTTTTTTCATTTTTTTCTATGTTTGGAAAAATTAATCTGCTGTCCAATAGGAGACGGACGTTTACCATTTACAGTCCATTAGAAGTCATTTTCAAAGTGAAAGTGCAGAACCTGGTTTTGCCAGTGACTGGGATATTTTATTTTTATAAAAGGTGAGTAAACACAGTTTTTCATTACAGTATATTCTTGATTATATTATTATTATTATTATTATTATTACAGTATATTCTTGATTATACGCTAAATGATGATGTAAGTGATTTGATTCTAGTCATGGAGGCCTTAATTGTGAATCCTGATTAGTTTTGACGTTCTTCTATACCAAAATCTCTATTTTGTAATTTTTTTGTGTTGACCTGGAATACGCTCCGCGTGATGATTTTGCATTTTATTTTTGTTTGCTTTTCACTAGAAAAATATATCAGGTTAAACCAGAAATAATTTTTTTATCAATTCTTAGTTTTTCATAATTTTTCCTTTATTGATTTTCCAGAATTGTTGTCCTGTAATTAGTCTTGTATCATTTTTTTAAAGTTTGGCAGTTTATTTTCATTCTTTAAATTTTTTATTTCTTTGTCAATGTTGAATATGAATTTTTATTCTTAGACTTTGCTTAGCTCACGTATGCTGAACATCAGCTTGGCTTTCTTTTTGAATGATCTATTCACGTTGATGGATCGGGGATTTGTTTTGAATCTTGTTAAAATTTACATGAAAGAGGTAGAATTTGTTTATATTAAATTCTTAAAAGGGAAAGTATTTTTTTATTTGTTGATCAAAATGTTTCTGTCAAAGGAAACATTTTAGAATTTGTTCAAGTTTAATTTTTTTTTTATTTTAAGAAGTTTCTGGATCATAGAAGGCAACTTTTTAATCATATATTTAAAGTCCCATTTTTTGGTATTAATTCTGAATATGATCAATTTGGATAAACAAGGCTTGTTTTTAAATTATTTCAGATAATAAAACCATGGTTTCTGACTCTTTAATTACTTTTAAGTTTCATTTTTAAGTTCCATTTTTAGAAAAAAATTCTATAAATGTTTACTTTGCAAAGTTAAGAAAATTATGTAGAGTTATTAGTCACTAGTTGTTTATTTTCAAAACGTTTGGTGATATTGGATAATTCTGAAACAAAGAATTTTTCCAAAACTTTAATGTATATTAATGTATATTAATTTATATTTAATTATACACATATACTTACTTGCTGTAATAAATTAGCATATGTTAGCAGGAAATGTTTCCTTTTGACCAATTTCTAATAAATTTCTTTTGAACTAGTTTTAGAACTAATCTTTTTATTTTTTTATACTTTTTATTATTACCGCGTATATAATATGCTACTTGGTTGTGGTTTCACTGAATATACGAGAACTAAATATGATAATATAATGTATTATGTAGATGTAATATATGGTAATATATGTTCTGGATGTGCCAAAATTTAGGGCTGTACATTTTGTTGCGTGAGCACCAAGATTTAAAAGTATATTACATACAGGGATATAAAAATATGACAGAAATTATTTGTCTAAGTGAATTTTATGTGTTTTATATTATGGAAAAATTCTTACATGTTTTTCTAATTTTTTCATGTTTTGGGTTTTTTATGCATCAAACATAAAATATTCACTTTGAATGAATTATAAACATGCATTGATTTGAAATTTATTTTATTAATGGATTATGGAATGGAAAAATTAATAATTTAAAAACGAAATTCATTGCTAAAGCATGGCTTTTACCTCAAAAATAATCAATTGATATTGAAAAAATAGTGTTGCTGCTCAAAATTTTTAATAACTGTAAAGTTATTTATTTTTAAAGTCAAAAAACTAAGGAGATTGAAGGAAACAATAGAAGCAAATTTATTAATTTAATTAGTGAAAAAATGATAAAATTTACATGATAACGAATGTAATTAAAATTAATATAAATTAATAAAACAGGATATACTAGTTTATCAACTTTAAAAAAAGCAGCATGCCCAACTTATTTTACTGCATGATGTTTTTCATTTACAAAATACAAGTTTGTTAAGTGTTTTTTTTTTTTTTTTTTTTCAGATCAGAAATTTTCTTATAATACTAATTGTTAATTGTTTAACTGAAGATTTTTCTCAAAATGATGTACTATTATTTAATTTACATGCATCAATATTCTGGCCTTGCTGTATAAGGCATTTCATTTCTCTGTCTGAGCATATGTAATATACTTTCCAAACCAAATAACACCATAGCAACAAATCCGAAAAAACCTGCAAGCAATGTCATAGATTCATTTTGTATTTCCTCTGCAACGGATACAATCAATGTTGCCCCCGCTAACATGCAGATTGCGCCTATGGCATTCAACAGCATATGAAGTGTTTTATAACGAAACATACGTGGTAGCGATTCCCATATCGAAAACAAGTGCAAAAATAAATCGTTGGCAACAAAGATAAATGCAATAATTCCCATTGCTCGGTATAATATGAATCGGGGGTGGTATAGGTAGTTTGATTCAGGCAAACAGACTGCTACGCCTAACGTGGCCACAAACTCTAAAACTTTTAAACGACCATCCCAATGTTTTCGTATATACATATCATCGAATTCTATATTTTCCAAGCATGACTTATGTTTCCTAGCAGGTGGAGTTGATTCATTTTCGTTGGGTAAGTTAATTGTTACTTTAGGAGAGTTTTGAATTGAATTACTTCTCACACGGTTTACTGATGGGTTGCTTATATCTGAGTAAATATTTGGTGAATTTTGTTGCTGAAGGTGTGAAGCTGACGATTGAGGTTCGTGGGTTGTGTATGAAGTGGGCATATCAAAACTTTTATACATGTTTTTTGTTTCTTCAAATAGTGTTATATTTGGTCTTTTGTCAATTTTAGAGTTGTCTTTAAGTTGATATTGATTTGACCTATTTGATGGTTTTGTCATTATTGAGAATGAGGTTTCTTGTGTATCAAGATTGTCATAATCTGATGTTTGTAAGGCGGCATTTGATATCGTTTTTGTATGTTGTGATTGTTTTTTGATGCTATTTTGATTTTTGTGAAAGTCATTTTCAGGTGTTTTAAAAATGTTTAAGGGTTTTTCTGAATCATTCTTGGATGTATCTGCCTCCTTGAAGGGTGTTTCAATATCATAGGAGGGTGTGTTTGAATCATTTGAAGGTATTTCAAAATTAGTTTTGTGAACATCATTTGAAAGTGAATCAATGGTATCATAAGGAGTAATAATTTCTGTCAATGAAAATGTTGCATGACTATTACTTTTTTCTTTGCTTATCACTTTTTGGTCAATATCTTTACTAAATGACACATTGGTTGATTGGCTAGGATCTTCTTTGATTATATATTTATCTTTTACCAGTTGTTCAGAGGTGGATTCTGTGTTTTGTATGTGATTTTCAGGTACCAGTACTGCATTTGTTGGATCTTTTTTTGGTGAAGATACTGTGGTTTGAACTGTTTTTTCTGGAGAAGATGTCAAATTTTGAATGTTTTGAAAATCATCTGCGATATTATCTGTATCTGTTATATTAAACGTTGGAATTGAAAATTGATCGTTTTCATAATTTTTTTCTAATTTATTCAAGCCGTCGCTGTCTCTTGTGTCAATGCTGCTCTCATCTAAAGCATCTGTCATATAGGACGGGTTAATTAAACCATGATCTGCCTCTTCGTCAAAACTTTGTTGTTTTGATAAGTCTGTCATTATTTAACTTTTTCAAAAAATAATTTGTAAAAATCTTAAATTTACTGTTAAAATATTTTTAATACAAAAACTTTTACTGTATTTAAATTTTATATGATTATTTTTAAACTGAAATAGATGGTGTTAAAATATTTATTTGAATTAATAATTGATGTGTAAATGAATTATTTATAATTATTTCCATGTTTTCATGATTTTGGATGTATTAGTGAGATCATCAGGAGCAACAAGAAATTAATTTTTTTATTACAATGAATATAAATGCTTAACTAGCTTTTCTTTACCTTTATCGTATTATGAATAAAACCATTAAAGTTTGAAAATAGACCAGACTTTGTTGCTTGGGAAAATTTTTAAGGTTATTAAGACCTTTTACTAGGGAATGATTTTGGTATATTTTTTTTGACCTTGATGATATCTTTCATCATTATTTACTTATATAAAATTTATTAAAAGAGTATAGCTCAAAATAGAATAAAGTGACCATTTTTTTCTTAAAACATACGTACGTACATATCTATCTATCTATATATCTATCTATCCAATCGATCTATCTATGTATGTAAATATTTTCGGATAGTTTTTAGAAGTTAAAAATCTAATCATTATACTTTTTTATATCCTTTTTGAAACCTATAATTTACCTAACATATTGGTATACAGAATCTTTATTTTCAAATACATTAGTATTTTTCATTTTGCTTTAAAATTTTTTTGTTAATTCGTCACATACCGTAGTAAAATTTTTTTTATGCACCACTTGTAATTTATATTGCTTGCTATTCAAAGCACTTTAATATGGCATGATTAGCAAATCTACATAAATCTATCCATAAAATGTATAAACTGAACCTTTAAAATTCAAAAGTATTTTCAAATGATCATTTAAACTGCTTGTGCTATAGCCATTGCACTTTAAAATAATGGTAAAAAACATTAGCTAGCCTTATATATCTGTGCTTCTTATTGTCCTAAAAGAGAAAAATAATCTAGGGGGATCTGGGGAGAATTACATAAAGTATGAATTAACCAATCAGTTCAATTAATTAAAAAAGCACTGGGTCCACGTTAGAATTTCATATTTATAAGATTTTTAAGGTTGGTATTATATAATTGGTTTAAATCTGCTAAAGAAAAATTTCTATAGGATATATTGTTGCTATAAATTATGTCAATAGACTTTTCAAAGCTATAGCCTTGATTAACCCCTGCTTGTCTATTATGTTTGTTAAATTGGTATAGTAAGAAATTCTGTTAAAAATGTTTTGTAATCAGCCAGATTTTCTGTTTTGAATGAACAAACTTCCAGGATATAAATAATATGTTTTAGCAAACAATCACACACTATCACATTTCATGTTTTATAAAATATTCTGTTTTTAAAAATAGTTATATTACTCAGTAAACCATTGACTTTAAAATTAAACAAATAAATGTTATAAAAACAAATGTCTAAGATGTCAACATCTAACAAAACAATAATTTTGAAATTATTGTAATGTTTAACAGTTATCTTTGAAAAAGCAAAACTTAAGAATGAAAGAACAAGAATACGCTTATGTTGATTATAAGTTATTTAAAAACATTTGCTATTTTTACCTTGAAATTTTTGGCTTTACTGAGAAAATAAAAACCTTGTACAGGATTTATTTCCCTGGTTATTTATAGCTCCAAAAAAAAGCCCTTTATATTTTCTGAGTATATTAAAGCAGTTGGTATATTTAAACTGGAAAAAAATATTGTGTCTATCTTTTTTACCTTCTGGTATAGTGTGAATTAGGGTATAGGTTCTTATTGATCATGAATCTTGATCATGTTAATGCAAGAAATTTTTTTTGCCTCAGGCAAGCATTCTTTTTATATGATTTATTATAAGAGCAAACTGAGAAAAGTTTCGGACAGGATTAATATGTTAATAAAAGTTTTTTTTTTTTTGAATAAATTTTTTAATTGTTTTATTTTCTATCGATAATCCAGAAAAAATTTTCTAGAATAGGTTCGTGATTACTATTGGTCTACTTGTTTTAAAACCAAACTGTTTGTTCTTTAACGTGGATTTTTAGCAGTATTTCAAATTCCTGTTCACCTATTAAGAGCTAGCTTTAAGTAAAAGTGGTAAAAATATGTCAAAAGAAAGTTTAAATTTTAAATATTGTGGTACCAATATATAATTCTTTTCTCCAAAATTGAAAATTCTTGTTAATTGATATTAATCACATTTATGAAAAAATATATTGGTCGATAAATTAATTTGGCAATATTATGTAGCATCTAAAGTCACATCTATGGTAGTTATAAATCTCTAATCTTTTTAACAAGAGATTAGTCAAGGGAAAGTGACAGCTTATTTTCAATTGATAAGGCAGCTAAAGCTTTTGATAAAAACAACAAAAAAATTAAAAACATAGTTATGCTATGTTACTTGAAAAACATTTCCTTAATAAAGTAAAAATTGCTGTTAGAAAAAAAAAAATTTATTGAAATTCTCCCACAGCATACAAGCAAGATGACAGATTATTATGTTTGTTCAATAATTTTAATGGTCACTATAGTTTTTGTTTTGCTGTTTCTGATATTATATCGAAGCTGTTTTGTATTTATATGTAAAAATAACAATGGAATTGTAGTTGAAATAGAAGAAAATTTTGCAGATAATAGTACCAAAGTGTACGATTGTTTTTGTTTCTATTGCTACTTCAGAACTTCATTAATACCAAAGTCATTTTTGCTGCTTCATAACTGTCACAAATCATGCATTGATTATTCTGCTGTTGACAAAGAAAACCATTATATCCTGATAGATTCATGTGCTATATGTTTAGAAGAATTTGAGGAAAATCAAGGAATTTATAGGTTGAACTGTAAGCATGTATACCATGAAAAGTGTCTAGAGAAATGGATTATTGCCAGACCTGCAGCAACCTGTCCCATTTGTATAGAGACAATATCGTGTGAAATTTTCAACTTAGGCACAAGCTTATCGAGTTCGAGCAATTATAGACCACCAAGCAGAATGTTCCAGTTTTATCAGATAACTCATGTTTAATCTGTGGCTTCAGTCTTGTATTAAAAGTTTTATAAAGTAGTAGCAATGCATACTTTTATTTTGGCTAACTTAGCCACTGGCTCCAACTTCCATTATTTTATTAAGGATGAAGGATGTTTATTTCACCAAATTTTTCTGAGATTATGTATGAAATTATACAGCATTTTAAACTGTTTTTTATATAGGTAATGAAGTTGCTTGTGAATTTTATTAGAACTGCTCAGATTCAAAAATATCTACTGAAGTTTTTCAGCACCTTAAATTGTGATTTTTTGAGTAATTCATGACCCCCAGTCACATTTATTCTAAGCTTTCTGCACCCCTAGACAATTTTTTATAACAGATTTCCCACCTTTGGTTGATATTGGTGTATGTTCCCAACAGTGGATGGTTACTAAGAATTAAGCAACACGTACCTCCGTTAGTTAACAAAATTAGAATGCTAATTTTTATATCAGATAGTTGGTTTAATGATATGTATATGGGTCCAACTGGCATAAATATATAAAATTAAAACCAATTATAATTTGAATGTATTAGTAGAACAAACGTCTAGACTTTGTCAGAATAAACAAGAACCGGTTGGTGAATTATGATTCAAAGGAATCATTTTTGTTTTTTCTTTCTTGATAAAAGATAAAATGTTGGCTTAGAAAATATAATAGAGATTATTCCATACAATCAAAACTCTTGTATGAGGTGAAAACAACTTTTTTATCATACAAGAAAATTGTGTGATTTTTAGTAAGTTTTAATTCTTCTATTGCTGAGCTATTTCAACAAAATTAATCTGGACTTTAATGAAACTTAGTGGAAATTTTATGCCAATTATACACTTTGAAGTGAGATGATAACCTAGCAAATACCGTTAGAAAACAAAAATATGAAATTATAATTGTAAATTATTTTATTTTTTTATAATTAAAATTAAAATTAATCAATATAAAATTTGCGAGTGGTTTTGCTGCCGTATAGGTCGAAAAAGTACAATAAAATTGTCATTGTTGTTTTTTAAGCATATATATGCTTAATCAACACCACAGAGATTAATACTAAGTTGATTCACCATGATTTAAAGTTGATTACAGGCATACATGTTTTTAAAAATAACATGCCTCTAATTTTGTTTTGTTAGTACATGCCCTGGAAAAGCAAACATAATTTAAATAACTATATATAAGCACAAATATGTTTTGGTATATTTTTTTTTTCAAATTTTTGTATTAGAATTTGTATTAAATGATCGGTATTATCTGCAGAAATCATTGAAAATATTAAAATGTTAGTTTTTTTGACTGTCAGCAAATAAAATTTTTGACCACCCAGCTAACTATCTCAATTTTAATCATTTTGGCTCATCAGAAACAAATTATTTCATAATCCTCTTTCTAATAACCCCATTCCTTCTATAAAAAATCCAAAAACTATAAAGACTTGATCTTTAATTAGAGATTTTGTCATACAGATAATAAGTATAGATAATGAATTGTTAAAATGTTAATTTTGGGAAAAATTAGGCACACCCTAACTCGAACTCAGATATTAATTAACTTAATTTTTGAGAAAAATGAAAATGTAGCATTAAAATATTTTCACCGTGCAAAATTTGATGAATAAATTGCCACAAATGTTAAGCGAGAAATAAATGTTTTAAATCAACTAGACACCAAGAAGAGGTAATTAGTTTTTTAACCCTTGAAGTACAGTGAGTATTCTATGAATTTTTATTGATTGGTTTGTATCATATACCACCTAATTGAAAATTTTTACTCTCAGCAATATTTTAATTATCAGACAAATTGTAAATTTATGCCAGCAGCTCAAATCAATGGTGCTATTTTTTTTTCAAAAGTCAGTGAATTTGCTTGAAATTATAAGAAAATAGTTGTGTGAACCAGTTATATAACCTGCCAAAACTTTTTATTTGGGTGTCCGATGCTTTGAGGTTAAAATTTCTTTCAGTATTCATTGTTATTATTACTTTATCCAGACCTTAAATATCTGGGAGTCTGTCAATGATGTTGCTTTTCCTTTTCTTGATAGAATTTTAATTTCTTTTGATATACTTCTGTAACAAATTTATCTTTCTTTTAGATGTCGGATTCTAATGGATTTATTGAGCAAAACCTTTTGTTCTTCAAAATGGAATTGCTTCACATTCTTTCCAGTCACGAGCACTTTGTTGTTTTGAATCTCCCATTTCCTTTTACTGACGATGGTCTCGATACTTCGCCATCGCCATCTATAAAAAGCATTACAAGTGATACATCATCCGTCTATTCTATGATGGTCAATGAAGCTCCATCAGGGATAGCAGAACTCTCTTTGAAATTTCGTGAACACCATTATATGATAGGAATGTTACTGTGTGAAATAAAGAATAGCTTTGATACAAAGTAAATATTTTTATTTTTGAAATATTTACCTCAATGGAAATGAATTGCGTTCTATTTTTGTTTTGTACCAAAAAAATCCAGATGGGCAAAAATTAATATCATAAAAGGGGACTTTATAATAATGGCAACTATATAAAAAAAATATTTTTTGAAAGAACACTCAACACTCTTCAGGGAGAGTGATCCTAACAATATTTATAGACGGTCCAGATTGTATCTGTCCGTTGAACACACCCTAAAAAGTTGAAGTATTTCCCTTAACACACCAAAAGTTATTAGGTTTTTGAAAATACTCAAATGCTGGAAAAGTAAAAATCTGGTCAATTGCCTTAGAAAATATAAGGGCACGCAAAATATGACTAAAAATATGAAATAAACTGTAATGAGCTCTTCAGCAGTATACATGAGTTCATACCGTGAGCAGCATGAGCTCTTAAATTGCTTCAGCAGCATACATGAGTTCATACCATGAGCAGCATGAGCTCTTAAATTGCTTCAGCAGCATACATGAGTTCATACCATGAGCAGCGTGAGCTCTTAAATTGCTTCAGCAGCATACATGAGTTCATACCGTGAGCAGCGTGAGCTCTTAAATTGCTTCAGCAGCATACAATTCTGGTTCAGTTTTTTTTTCTTTGTCAGTGAAGCCTTTCTTAATGGATGTAATATTTTTTCTTTGACTTTTTCCGACGGCACAAGACTTCCGCACCATCGACCTTTAAATCTTTCTTAGAAGAAACATTGTACATAAATTTGCCACTTTTAATGCAAAAATAATGGAACACTTGTGATATACCATTGGAACCTTCATTAAACTCCAGGACAGCAGAACCTACTCCTAGTTTTACAATTTTTTTATTAAAATTTTTAAAATTTAAGGATGCTTTCATTAATTACAAACGGTTTTTATTTTTTGAAATTGAGAAGTGAAAAATTCTGAGTTCCATGGACATGATTTAAAAGAAAACGAAAGTTTGTTTGCTAAAATCATGCGTAAATTGAGTTTGTTTTCAAGTTCATCACACTCCCAACAAACCAAAGTTTATAATGCTAAAACTATGTTCTTCCGGAGGCTCAGACTTACCTAAACCAAGTTTTGTTTTTCTTTTGTAAAGCCGTTTTCATAGATTTTCCTTTTATTTCTTCTAGCTATATTTTGTTTAATAGGCATTGTATTTACTTTTACTTTTGATATAATTCAAGCAGTAAAGGTAGTAGTTATATAACATAACTTAATAGAAGTCTTTGTTTGTCAAAGCAGGACAAGAATCCACCAAAAGAAACATCCTTTCTCTAATTAAAAGTCCTTATATAAAAGTTTTTTATAAATATATAGCATAAACAAATAAATAAAGCATGAAAAATTTTAATTTCACAGACCAGATTAAAAGTTATAGCAAACACTCATCCTAAACAGCAAGGCCATTATTAAATTGCCCTAAACTCTGGGAAAAGTTTCTCAAAAAATATATTTCAGGGAAAAAGTCTAACCATGAATCAACCCACCTTCAGAAAAAACTTTTCATTTTTTTTTTTTTTTTTTTTTTTTTTTTTAAGATTTTTTACAGCAAAATAACTTTTATCATCTTAAAGAGCATTAAATTTGGGTCTAAAAACACTTATCAAAAAATTGTGATTTTGAACGCTAACAAGCAAGAACTAAAGAACTAAAAAAAAAAAAAATTATTTTTGGCTCTATTTTAGCGACCTTGATGCTATGTCACAGGCTGTTCACATTATCAAAGACACAATATCTTCACATGACATTGACAGTCGTTATGAATCAGAAGAATGCCGTAATCGCATCGCGGAGTTGTATTTGCCACTACTCGCCATTGTTATGGAAGTCCTTCCAACATTGCACGGGTATGAGAGTGAGAAGGAGGAATTGATCAATGAATCTGTTGCAAATGCAATTGCAATGTCAAGTGTGTTGCAGAAGAGGGATGATGGACGGCAGTCTGATGTGCAACCTCAAGTATTAGATAGTTTTCCTTCTTTTTTTCTTGTTTCTTTTTACTATTATCCTCATTGTAGTATTTTTTGAAACTTCAAAATTTTTCTTAAAAAATCTTTTTTTTTTTTCGGACATTGAGATTAATATCTTTAAAAGTTTTTTCAATCATTTTTGTTTTTTTATGAGCACCATAGCTTTATAATTTTATTTATAATTTTATTATAATATTTCAAATTATTGCCAAACCTTTTATCCTATTTAAGTGCAAAATCGAAATTGAACCAGCATCTTTTAAATGTAAAATATTTTTATCCTCTCTGTACCGACAATTTCTTCACTGGTCACTTTTAAACACAGGTTTATATGACTTTGCAATTTGATGCATATATATTCTGCATCATCACAATTTAGGTCAAGACTTATATAGTGAAACCACTTTAGCAGCCCTTGTTTTATAAGAAACTAAAAACTTCCAAAAACTTTCAAAATAAATACTCTCCAAACCATGTAATTTCAATTTCCATGAAATATTTGTTTTATAGACATCAAAAATAGTGAAATTATCTTTGGAAGCTACAAGAAATCTACTAATATGCTTTTCATGGGTACTCAAAAACCTTAGCAAAGACTCACTTTCTCTCTGGGTGAAGAAAATGTCTCCTAGCAGGTGTGTAATTAAACTTTCTTTTTAATGTTATTCTTAAGTTTATAATTATTTAACTAAATAAAGCTGATTTATTATTAATTATTAATTTATTAGTTATTAATTATACTATTATTAATATGCTCAAAAAATTAAAAATCTTACTTTTTTGATTACGTTATTTATGAAAAATAGTGATGAGAATTTTGCAACTACCATTTTCTGTAAAAAAAATAATTAACGGAAGTCATTCTGTGTTAAAATAGCAGGAATGATGGGCGTCTAATGATGGACGTCTAATATAGGGCCACAAGGTCACAAGGGCCAGAAAGTGAGAAAGTTTGAATAAAATATTTTGAAACTAAAAGTAGTTTCAGTATTCTTTATTTTGAAAAAAAAAAATGAAGTTCATGTTTGCAGAAAAATTTCTTTGAATATTCATATGAATAGTAAGTTCCTGATACAGTCATTGTCATCCTGATATGCACAACCTTGTTGTGATAAATAGTGTCCAGTGGTATACTAGGCAGCAAAAATTTGTTGGATAACATTTAACAATGTAAAATGTCAGTCAATTTCAAGACTATTGCATTTTGCGATCATAACACACTGAATGAACTGACATTGGCGTCCATTTAGCATACTGTTTGTTTGTGACAGTCATTGACATCTCTTTGATGTATGTTCTTTAGATTATGTGGAAAAATTGGTGGTTTTCTTTTTCCTCGATGGACTTAATTGATATAATTTGTTTTGAAGTATGTATATATTCCTAAATTTAAAAAATTGTATAATATCAGCAGTTGGGATGAATTTGAATGATTCAGACATGCAGAATAAATAATCATTAAAATATTGTTGTTTGTAGACCAACGTGAACGTGAACGTGAAGCTATGTTGATTGGGTAAAATAAGTTAAACTTTTGTTTAAAGGTACATTTCACGTTTTGAATTTCGCTTTTTACTGAATAACTTTTGTTGATTTAGATTTTTTCTTTTTTAAAAATCCTCTTAGATATTTTCTTCATCTGCCAATTCCTTGTGCATTTCAGGTATAGAGCTTTTGAATGTCAACTTTATTCTCTCGTAGAATGAGGCCATTGCAGCAGATACGCCTGCTGAAAAATCAATTTGCACGTATGCAAATAAACTGAAGGAGTGACGTTTAAGCGAGTGATCAAATAACTTTCTTTAATCGGTCTGATTTATAATATGAATAAATATGATTTGTATTTTTTTGAAAACCATTATGTTAAATTTCCAAACACTGTTTAGAAAAAGTATGCAATACATACTTGTGCATGCATGCAGCCCTAACTTCTTATAGACTGGTTTCTTATTAAAATAGTGTGAGTGTACCCATAGAGTCTAATTTCTTTTGGAAAGAAATATTTTTTTTTATGTTTCGATTAAAAATTCTTTTTATTTAATGGTCCAAAAGTGACTTCTTCCTGTATAATCTTTAAATAGATCGTTCTTTTTTTTAAAACGCAATTTCATTCATCGTCGATTTTCAGTAATTTATTTGAAATAAAAATATAAAACTTATTTATTTTTCATGCGCAATTTCTCCAACCTAAAATAAGCTATAGACCTTTAGTTTTGTTCTACTTCATTTATTAGATTGTAAAATATAACATAAATATATTATAAATAAATATAATATTATTAATAAATATATTAATATCTTATCCATATATCTTTAAATAGGTTAATACAACTATTGGAAGTATTAGACCTCAGCATCAAATTATTTGAATATCAAACTTCAAATAAAAAAGCAAAAGCTAATGTGAATAGCAAGCAAAACAAGAAGGCTGGTACTCCTGCTGCTGTGGATAATAAAGAGAGACTAAAAACATTGGAGAATGTCATTATGAAGGAGAGTGCTGCACAAGAGATGATAAGAAGAAAGAAAGAAGCATCTTTAGGTACTTCCTCCCAAAATTATGTTTGGGAAGAATATTTTTAAATTATAATTTAATTCTGATACAATTTCTTTCAATATTAGAAAATATTATTGGTATTAATATAATTATAATTGGTATTAATAATTATAAATATAATTATTGGTATTTTATTATTGGTACCTATAGAAAACAGAAAACAAAAGTCATACATTAGAAATTTGGATTCTGAGTTTAAATTACATCCCACACAATAATGTATTATGCTTATGGGAAACTTTAGTTTGGATGTGGAGAACGCTAGCAGTCGGTTGATTTAAGGACTTAAATTTTTAAAGTTCAAACTATTCCATTTATAATAATTGTAGTTTTTTCCACTCTGATGAAAATACATTAACTTTTACAGATGGCATATATAAAAATATAAGATAGGAACGACGAGTATTTGTTATTTTATATAATGCTTTTTCAGCGTGAAAAAAGTTTCCTAATAATCACAAAAAGCATAAAAAGCTCCTACTTTTAAACGTAGTTGTAATTGCAGATTTTGGATAATATAATAACTTACCAGCGACGACTGTCAAAGAGTATGCTGATGGTGAGAACCATGTAATGTAATGGTTATGAAGAAAATAACACGATAAAAATTGTTTTCTGCCACAAGCTAGAATAGCTGTTTTATAAAATTGACCAAAAAAATTTTTTTCTCTTCTTGTACAAGTAAATTAAATCACTTCTCTCATTTAAGAAATGTAGTGCAAATGAAGTCTCATTTGAAACCTTCAAATAAGATATCTTAAAATAAGTAAACTCCCAAAATTTAGCAATTAAAAGTTTTCTAATGAGCTTCCTCATTTGAAACTTATAAAGTGAATATATTCAAAGTTGTATAAAGAACTCCCAAAGTTGACTCACATGAAATTAACAAAAAGCTGACTTATTATAAGTTAAAGGATCACTTTTTTAAGAGATTAAAAAGAAAGACACTGAACTTTTTAAATTTCAAAATAAGAAAAATTAAATCATTAATATGTTAATGTATTTATAATAGTAAATATATATTTATTTATAGTAAATATTATATCTATCCTTTATAATATAATATAATATGGTCTCAAAAAATAATTTTCAAATGGGGGAGAGCTGAGGCAAGATCTTTTTGGTATCTCGGCAAAGCTGACAGAAGTAATCCAATGAAATCACTCATATCCATCCGTCTGTTCATTCATTTGCCAATTTTTCTCCAAAACCGTTCATAATTTTTTTTTTTTTTTTAATAACTTTGTTGCGAAGTCGTAAAACCATAAGAGAAAGCAAATAGTATATTTTTTTTTTTATAAAAAGGTTCTAGTTTCTTGGTACTGGACCTCAATATGCCCAAATCACTTACCAAAAGTTCTTGTCCTAGCCCTGGTCCTAAAAAGTAATTTTGGCACTAAAAAGATGTTAAACGATCTTAGAGATATTCATCGTAAAACATAAAATAAAAATGGCCACATAAAAGCAGCATTCTTCAATTTGTTCTAGGCTTTTATTTGAAGTTGTGTTTCATCCCTGTTGAAAATTTGTATCTAAAAAATTTTACTGGGGTTCTGTGCCTAGTCTAAGAAAATGTCAGGTTTTATCCAGAAATAATTTTTTTGCATTTTCCTTAAAAATTAGGTCCCTGTTCTGCTGAAATGTTAAAAAAGTTCTCATATTTTTTTTTTTTTGACAGAGAGAAACTGAAATTTTTTTGCAACTTTAATTTCCTGAAGTCCATTATTGCTTGTTATTTTCGCTATTAGTCAATTGATTTTAACTGTTGGAATTACATATTTTATATAGAGCGTAAAGAAGATACACCAAAGTTACGCTGGAACAAAGAAGAGACAGTTTGGAATAAATCTAAGAAGCCTACAGTTTCGTCTGATCAGAAACTTGATAATAAGTTAGAAGGTTGTTTGAACGCAGAGATATCGATGGTCGTCCTCGATACTCTTGAGTTAATAATTGGTGTAAGAGTGATTCAAAATGTTTTAATTATGAAATATTCATTTTTCACTGGTAGGCCTGGAAACAAGACATGTGGTTGTTTAAAACAAATAGAAAAACAAGAAAATTACATTCTGTACCTTTTTTAAAGATGATTTAGGGACAATCAAGTTAATATAACCCAGTTATTTTCTTGTTGAATCGTTTAAAATTTGGCTCAAACAGGGTTTTTCTTAATTTTCTATTGATTTTATAAATTCCAATGTAAATACTTAGGGGGTCCTAGTAACTAAATTGTGAAATTCATTATTTGGGAAATTAACATCTTTAGTATTTAATGTCATTTAATAAAACCAATCAGTTATAAAAAAATTTAAGGAAATTCTAAAAACTTAATTAGACTATTCAATTTAATATAGGTAGGGTTGAAATTTGGAAATAAAATTTTTATATTGTTGTTTTAACCAATTTGTAAATTTATTTTCCTTGAGAAACACATGATATAACAGAAATTAATAACATTGTTTCATTATAGGTCTCAGTCTTCAATTAACCTCTACTCCTCTTTTTGCTCAGGTTTCTTTAATACAAAGCCTCTCCCTTTTTTAACATTTAAATTTTTTTTTATTTTCTTTTATAAGCTTTTATATTAAAGTGATTTAATTATTTATCTGATGTTCCACCTATGACATGTACTTGTTAAACTATTTTTCACTGCAGATAGTATTTTCTTGTGATACTATTGTGAGAAAATCTACCAGATAATAACATGCCAATCTGATATTTTGACTTTGTTTCAGAGTGTGGAAAATAACGATATGATGAGAGCCGTTGTGGACAATTGTTTGCGTGTATTATTGCATTGTTTGTCATGTAATCAAAGCACGGATGTTCTTCAAAATATGTTTGCTACCCAAAGAAGCATTGTTAAAAAGGTATAGTTAATACTCAACTTTAAGAACTCTGATATTAGCTGTAATCTCTTTAAATCTTATTTTCTTTTAGTGCTTTACTAACGGTCTCATTTTGTTTGTTTTTTTACTCCACCCAGTTAAAAATTTATTAGGGCTATTTAAGTTTTTCTTTTTTTCGTTTGTCAAAAATTTGTCTTTTTTTTTATGTGATGAATTTCTCGTTGAAAATAAAAAAATAATTTTTTCAAATTAAAAGTTTAGCTGTCTTCAAAAAGAACATTCACATAACAGGAGAAAATAATATTTCTGATAACTTGGTTATTTTGGACATCTTATAGATCCTCAATTTTAAGTTTTACGATTGAAATATCAATTGCATCATCACACAAAACCCAGTTCGGTGGTTTAATGTGTAAATTTTTGACATTAACTTTAAAATTAAGATTTCAAATTTGGCTAAGAAAATTTAGTCGTACAGAGGAGCACATAGAACAGCTATTTAATGACACAAGATTCAACATCAAAACAACAAATCTTTGAGAATATTCTTATGGAATTCTTTAGTTTAACGTTTAAATAAAATTCTTTGTCGATAGTATTAAAATTAATTTTGATTTCGTTTTGATTTTTTAACTGTTGTCTCGATTTAATTATTCTTTACTGTTCAAATATTATTGATAAAGAAATGGGGAGGCGAGACAATATTGTCTCAATTGAATTTTTCTTTACTGTTCAAATATTATTAAAGAAATGGGAAGGCGAGCCAAAATATGAAAAATAAGGCACAAATATAGGCCAATAAAAAAAACGCCATATTTGCCATTTCCTATACACCTCCTTTTCAACTGAAATATATTTAATAGAAATATTGAAATTATATTAAAATCAAAATCCTAACAAGCGGCACTTTAGTTCTTAGACTGTTAGTCCTAGCTATATGGTATAGTAAATTTTTTCATTGTCAGTATTTTTATTTGCCTTGGATTTTCAAGGTTTATATGATTGATTTTTTTTTAACTTGGCTGGTTGGCATAAATTTTAACTTGTAGCTAACTTGCATTCTTCTGGTTAGTTTTCCTAACTGTTTAGCTTGCTGTTACTTTTTTGGGGTTGTGTGCATTTTTTTATCTGTTTCGCTTATTTTGCAAGCTTTCATTTTTGTGCTTGGTTTGCTTAGTTAATTTACTTACTTGGCTTCCTTTCATAGCTGGTTAGTTTGCATGATTGGCTTACTTGCATCATATCTAGTTGGTTTGAGCAGTCACTGTCTCGCTTAAATATTTTGCTTAGCTTCTTTGCTTAACTGACTTGTTTGGTTGGTTTTCACAGTGTTGTGTATTTGTTGTGTAATTGCGTTATTAAAAACTATTAACTTTAAAGGGTAAAATATATATTATATTAAATATATATTATTATATATATTATTATGATATATTTTTTATTTATTTATATTATATATTACTAGTCTTCTGGTAAATTTGATGGTCATTGGCCTTGCTGATGTTTAAATAATTTAGAATAAAAGTCAAATTAAAAATTAAAGGTCTTTTGTGCATATTTAAAATTTTTCTTCTTCTTAGTTTCCTGAGCTTGTTTTTGAAGATGAAGCTGAACTGTGTGCAGATTTGTGTTATCGATTACTCAATCATTGCAGTTCCAGTTCACACTTGATACGTGCTCAGTCAAGTGCATCACTATACTTGCTTATGAGACAAAATTACGAGATTGGAAATAACTTTTCTCGTGTTAAAATGCAAGTTACAATGTCACTGTCTTCGTTAGTTGGTAAGTATTTTATTGTAAAGTTTAGTCATTGACCCAAAATGTGGTAATTTTAAGCCTAAAAACAACCATTGACATTTTATCAAATTTCTTTCTGATTGCAAGCCTTGAAATGTGAAATTTGGTCAAAATGACATTTTGGAAAATCTACCTCTTTTTTAAATGTTACATGAAGTTAAAGGATCCTAAAGGGACATATTTCATCTATAAAGCCGCTTTCCAAAAATTCTTGTCCTAGATATGGACCCAAAACGAGGTAATTTTGTGGCCTAAAAACAAAATTTTCAATCCATCACTTTTTTTTTTTTTTTTTTTTTTTTCTTTTTATAATTTTTATAATTTTTACGAAGTTAAAGGAGTGGATATTTTGACATTTATTTATTTATTATTTTATTTTATTTATTTACCATAATGGCGGGACATCATTGAAAGTGGAAATTATTAAAAAATGACCACCCACAATATCAGAATACTAACAGGTTAACAACTAAATTATTGATTTAATTGTTTTCCAGAATTGTAGCAGGTTTAAGATATATTTCCAAGAATAAATTAATAAAAACTTGGGGCTAAATACTAGTAGAATTACCACCCCAGACTGGTGACTAGAAATTCTGTGTTGGACCTGGGATAGATGTGGACTAAATTTCTTGAAATAATTTGATTTTCAGGTTCGAATGAATGTTTTAAAGAGTCATGTTTACGCAGGTCATTAAAAACAGTGATCACCTATGCACAGTCTGACCAACAATTGAAATCTACGCCATTTCCTGAGCAGGTGCGTGAGCTTGTGTTCAATCTTCATATGATTCTAACAGATACAGTCAAGATGAAAGAATATGAAGAAGACAAAGAAATGTACATTGATCTTCAGTACCGGATTGCTAAAGGGTATAGAATTATTATTTTTTTATTTTTTTAACTTTTTTTCTGAATTTCTGAATAATATCAATCATATTTAATAAAGTTTTTTAGATGTATTCCAGATAATAATTTTTTGAAAAACTTAAGAAATGACGATCATCTAAAGGAAGTAAATTATAATAAATAAATAAATAAATAAAGCAAGTTTAATATTTTAGCAAGAATATCAGCAGTTTCAAGAATTTCTTTATCACTTGAAAATTTTTATAAAGTAACTAGGGTTACAACAAAATCCCTTTTTATGTTTGATATTAACCACTACATTTTTAATGCTTCTTCGAAAATTGAAACTTTCCCGTGAAAAAATATTTTATGAAAAATAGAATATTTAAATGCGCCTTGGATGTCAAGAGGAATGAAAAAGTCATCAAAACTAAAACAACAGATTTAAATTAAATTTCTAAAACAAAAATCTCAAAGTAAAGAAGCATATAAAAGTTTTAAAAATATTTTTGGTCAATTTCAAGAAACAAGTCTTACTAATTTCTTCTAATTCAAACTAATTCTTAAAAAAAAGTAAAAAAAAAAAAATGAAGGAAATTACAAGCAAAACTAAAATTAATGATAAGAAGTTTAAATAATGAATTAATAACAGACCTAAATAAAATAGTCAATGAATTTCATACATTTTTTTACAACT
>JAUZNK010006091.1:0-25682 GCA_035046665.1 Euphysa ruthae
TAAAAGGACAAGTTTTATGTGTAATTGAACCTTCCAATCAAGTTATATTAGCATAAATACCAAAAACCAAAAATGAACTTTTTTTAACCCAAAAGGGCCAATGTTATTATATGGCAACAAAAACTTTTAAAAATTAATTTTTAAAAAAAACAGTGTATTTCTAATCCTAAGGATATTTGCATAATAAAATATAGCTATTGTCCTCTCCAAACACATAGCAATTATATATTATGTCTATTTTCAAATACCTTAAAAAAACAATCCATTATGTGCACTTGAACTCCAAAAATTCGTTTGAATTTTGTTGTTCAAAAAATAATAACCGGCGTATAAAAATGTCGCTTCATTTGAATGTTTTGAATTCTACTAAGGTAAGTATTTCATGTAATACCCACGGGACTTTCCATAATTTATAGATTAGCAAAATATAGAACGACATTGATTTTGTTGCCATATGGCATCTGTGGCCCATAAAGGGTTAATGTAGCTATATCATTGAAATAACTGGCTAAGGTTGCTTTTCACCAAGAAAGTGGATGTTTTTAAATATATCTTTCTTTCTGTTAATATATTGAACAATGCCACTTTTTCATTTATTGACAATTTGGACTCAGATTGCACAATTCATCAGAATTGAATGTTTCTGATAATCATGGTAAGTTTTTTTTCAGAACCTTTTTAAAATAATTTGAAGGTAGCTGTAATATTGAAAAAACTAGCTAAAGTTGTTTTTCACCAAGAAGAAGGATGTTTTTAAACATTTTTTTTTTCTTTCTCATTTTCTGATATATTGAACACTGTCACGTTTTAGATGTGGATGAGGAAGCATAGATAAGATCATTTCTGCTGTTCCATCCTTATATAATCCTATCCCTATCCCTCAGGCTCAAGACATATATCAAGACACATACAAAAAGGCAGCCCTCCGAAAGTTCAATTTGTTGGTGATATTGGTGTGATGGGATGGAGCGACGTGACCAAAACCAAATCCGTCAAGTTTGTCGCAATGTTTTCAACCATCCCTTCATTTGATTTACTTGATTCCAATATGGAGGATCGAGCAACAAAAGAGATTATTAAAAAACCAGAAGTCAATTGACTTCAATAAAACAATGGGTGGCAATAATTTAGTTAATCATGCTTTGATACCTTATACCACACAAAATAGAGGGATCAAGTGGTATCGGAAGATTAAAAACTTTTTATTGATATCACAATCTACAACAGCTTCATTCTCTGGAAAATGCTGCTTCAAAGTGGGAAGGATCATTTGCAATTCCATATTTTGCTGATTGAATGAATTATAATTTTTCACTTATTTGGTGGCTCAAGCTACTTAACAGGCTCAAATCCCGACCATGCGACATTGAGGTTAGCTGAAAGGCATTTTATTTCCCAACTACCTTCAACTGAAAATAAAGCAAGAGAACAAAGAAAGTGTGTTTGCTGTTGAAAAATGGAGTTGCGTAGAAATATATGTTTCTGATGTGTAAAATGTAATGTAGCGCTATGCTTGAATCAGTGTTTTGAAATTTTTCACGCTAAAAAGGATATTACAAAACAATATGATAATAAATCTGATTCTGAATGAATAGTTTTTTGTTTTTTTTTTTAGTTTTTAAACTTCTTGGTGTGAACAAACTTTTTTTTTTTTTTTCTAATATCTAAAATGAGCTCTCAGCTTCCATTCAAAAGCCATATTCTCATGCTTTCTATTACTTTTTTGTAAGCACTATGTATTAGAAATGACAAATATCAAAAAAAAAAAAAATATTATATTAGTACCAATTTTTTACACTTTTGCAGAAAAAAGGGCACAGAAAGTGTCGTTTGAAAAAATATATATCTGATTTCATATTTTTTTTTTTTTTTTTTTTTTTTCATGCTTCATTTCATAAATGTGATATTGTAGTTTCAAAAATGGAGTCGTTTTTTACTTCATATTTTACGGTTAGGCATGTATGGAAATTTTCCTTGACCAAGCAAATTATGCAAAAATAAATTGGCACTGGGTCCTGACTACTGAAAAATGAAGAGGTGTGAAAAGGTTAATAAAATTACTAACGGGAAACATATAGGCACAAATACTGAAAAAATCACCTCCTTGCTATATAGTGATGCTTTATATATTGATAGGTAAATTGGCGACGTAAATCTACTTGTTACCTAGAAAAAAATAAACAAATCCTTTACTCGGCTTAATATCAAAATAGTTTTTATGCCAGCAGAGGGTCCTGGAAAAAATTTAATGCACTTAAGTTCCTGATTCTTTTTGACTAAACAAATCTCCATACTGATCTTGAAATTTTTGTTGGGTTTAGGTTCCTATTATATGATAGAATAATTGTTGCTGACAGATTGGTTAATTGCTCTCAATTAGTCAATTAGTACTTTCAATTGATTAAATTCAAATATCTCCGATGACAAAATTGATGAAAGGGTTGTGAATTTTTTAATGGCGAATAGAAAAAAATCTTTGCTGATCAAATTAAAACGTTACTCTTTCATATAAATTTGATGATTGGGATAAAACCACTCAAAAAGCATTTGATTGCAGTATCTTGAAGAGAGGTGAAAAATTAGTATTAGATAAGAACCATTTCTGCTTCTTTTTTTTTCTAAGAGCCATCCGTTATTAGGTAAAACTGGACTACATTAACTCATGATTAAGAAATAAATGCAAAAAAAATCTTGCTTAATGAACAAAAAATGATATATTCAATTCAGTTTATTTATTTATTGTTGAATGATAACATTTTTATAAACAAATATAATAATAATTTAAATTATTCGTAGGTACTAATACATTCCAACAAAATTTTAATAAATAAAAGCAATAACTGTAAAACACTCAAAATTACATACAAAACTTACATGAACAGATTTCACCTTTCCAATCCTTGATTCAGCATTTAAAAATCTCTAAGGAGGGAGAAGTTTTAATAGAATTTGGAAGCTTATTCCAAATAATCTTTAAACTGGAAAGAATTTGTTCCGTAAGTTTTAGAAAATATTTAATGTAAAATTAGTTCTAAAGTTTATATGGAACTTGTTCAATCAGAAAAGATCTTGAACTAGTTTAGGATTTGTAGGTTGAATAGACGTATATATTTTAGTCATCAATAACTGCAAATGTCTTGTATGCACACTACAGCTGTTGTCAATAGTTAACAATTCATCAAAGATTTAAATCAAAGTTTTTATAGATTGTTCTTTGTGCCCTCTGTGAACTTTGTGAACTCTGTTTATAAAAGATTCATTTCTTTTTTGAAACAAAACATCCAGATCAGAAGGCAGTATGGAAAATATGAGAGAACATGGGCATAAACTAGCAACCTTGACTGAGATAATGGCAAAGAGTTTCTTAGACGTATAATGACAGTTTCTGGTTTGCCTTTTTACAAATACTCATAATGTGACTGGAAAAGGACAGTTTGTTATCAATTATTACACCTAACAGTTCTACCTCGCTTTTTAGCAATAATCTTTTTATTACAGATAAATAAAGATAAATATTTGTTTTTACTCCAAAGAACATCAGTTAGAATTTCAAAGGGTTTGCGACAAGGGAGTTTATAGAAAACCAACTGCATACGATTGCTGATTCAGCTCTAAGTTTGCCAATAACTGAATCAACAGATGTATCACATACTTAAACTCTAAAAGCTAAATCAGCGGTTGCAGCCGTTTTTACTGCTGAACTTTGCTGATGATTGTAATCAATGTATCTTAACTACTTTTAATAATTAGTCTTTTTATTTGTGCTTTTATCTTTTTGTATGTGTGCTTGTATCCTTTTATATATGTGCTTGTATCCTTTTGTAAGTGTGCTTGTATCCTTTTGTATGTGTGCTTGTATCTTTTCGTATGTGTGCTTGTATCCTTTTGTATGTGAGCTTGTATCCTTTTGTAAGTGTGCTTGTATCCTTTTGTATGTGTGCTTGTATCTTTTTAAGTGTGCTTGTATCATTGTTTCAGTGGGTTTTTATCCTTGTGTAAGGAACAATTTTCTCAATAACAAATTATTTTTAAATTTACTATAATAGTTTCTAGTCATAAAAGTCCCAGAGGTTTTTTATTTTTTGAAAAAATTTCTCTTTGATTTGGGAAATGAAATAATGCTTATGAAATTGTACAGTTTCTAGTATTTTTTTTTTTTTTTAATTAGACCAGTGCTTACTAGTAATCTTACTAGTAGGGTTGTTAGTGTTATTTCCTTTCAAATTTCTTAGGGTTTTATTTTATTATTCTCTTTGCACCTGAACTTAGAAGAAATAGGTCACATAGGCACAGAACTGAAATTCTCGTCACCCACATCTCTGAAAATTTTTTGCAAAATTTCATATTTAGCCTATCAAGGAATATTTGATGAATTTGATGTTGATAATGGTGATCCGCTTGAAGAAGGGCACGTGTTTGCCCCTGTAAGTCTTTTATTTTTCTCTTGGTGTTTTCAATATTATTGTTATGTGTTTATTTAATTGGCTGGTGTCATGATTTTATATCAAGTCTAAAAAGTCATTACTGTTAAACTTAAATAACTGATTGAAAAAGAATTATACTACCTCAGAGAAGTTTCTTGTCTTGCTTGATTTTGTCCAGTTTGATTTTACTTAAAATTTATTTCTTAACAAAGTAATTGACGTTTTAAGTAAATATTTTATGGCTTCATAAAGCTATTTTTTTTATAGATCAATGGTAGTGGAACTGTCTGAATTTTGTGAGAAATAAAAAAGAGTCAAAAAATTTACATGGTGCAAGTTTTTTTTTAGACTCTAAGAGATGCATGTTGTACGTTATTGAGTTCTTCTTGAATATGCGTATTTTAATTTCCAATGTCACCTGGTCATTATTTATATTTTGCAATTTACATTTTTACAGTTTACCAGATTTTCATTTTTGTGGAAATGGCTTTTTTAAATCGTACTTTGTTACAATTTTATGAATATTTAAGCATGCTAAAACATATGAAGGTGTGGCCAAGAATGCCACATCAGTTGTATTGTTGCTATTTAACAAAGATGCGTTTGGGAATTAATCTTTGTAGATGTGTAATTGTGTCATTTTTCTTTTATATAGTGCCACATTGGTTTTTGTAGATATGTAATTGTAATTGTGTGCTTTTCCTTTATTTAGTGTCCACATGAAAAAGTATGTGCAAGAGCTTATGTCGAGACACGTGACCATCCATGCAATTTTCATCAGAAAGTTCAACTATCTTTTGCCCAGGTGTGTTGTTGTGTTTTTGCATGAAAATTATTGTTTCATTTTATTTTTAAGAGCAGAAAAACTAACTTCCTTTGTTTATCAAGGTTCCCTTATTTAGTGTGTCTGTGTAGTAACTATATCCTATATTGCCACATCCTAAAAATTCTAGCTCCCTAGTGATAGTATTTTTTAATATTTGATGCTTGTTTTTTTTCATATTTCTTAAGATTGAGTCTGTGGATCTTGTCCCAATTTTGTGTGAAATAAAGTATCTACACATTTTAATCTATAGTTTAATCCCCTTTTCTATTCTTTTTTTCTCTTTTTTTTTCACATTTTAGACTCGCATTATTAAGTTATTAATCTATTTTACATTTTGTATCAAGATAAGTAATCCCGTAGAATTTCTCCAAAGGAAAAGGCATAACTACAAATAATTTTGTATAAAGAAATATATAACGCTGAAAGGCTTGATTTATCAATACCATGAAATTCTTACTCTCAATTTAATGAATTTGGAAAAAAATATTTATGATGCAAAGCTTGACAAGAAGTAAATACTAAAAAAAAAAAAAAAATACTTCTTTCAAATTCAAAGTCAGACATATTAAGCTATCGTATGCGTTTTGTGATGGTTTCTCATTCACCAATATTTCCGAGATATGTTAAGATTGAATTTTAATTTTTGAAAGATTTATTTTTAGGAAGTTAATACTTCCTTAATGTTGAAAAATCTGGTGTTAATGTTTTTTTTTTTTTCTTTTGGGGTCACACTTGTCAGCAAGATGTCTGGTAGATTTGATACATTATAAACATAGTGATTCAACAAAGAAAGAATGCTTTTGTCATCTGATTAAACCTTAGTAGCTTTATCTTTTGACGCAGTCCTAATTACAATTTTATCCTCGTGCTTCTTTTTAATCATTAGTTTCTATCTTCAAAAAATGTTAGTGATATGAATATTAACATATTTGTATTGAATAGTAACATTGGAGAAGAGCTTTGTGTTATGAACTACTTAGCTTTAACAAATGTGAAAATACACTGAAAGCTTCTATAAATTATAATAAAGAGCTATTTTGACTAAATCATTCAGCCAATAATTATTTAATAGTTATGCGTTAAAAAAATTAATGATAAACACCTGACACACAAGAATAAATGAAATTTGTAAATACACATATTGGCTTTTTCTTAAAATACCTTTAAAACAAAAATAAGTAAAATCTACTTTTTAAATTTTCTTTTTTTACATATTCTTGCATTTTATCCTTATTTTTTTTAGCAAAACATTTATCATAGTTTTGGTCCTGAAAATGACACAAAAGTACCATAATGAACTGCTGTCACACAATTTATACTAAATTTGTTAACATTTTTTGTTGCATCATTATCCCGTGCCTCCCTAAAGTTTATGACTTAAGTCATGGTATAGTATGATTACACAACAAGAAATGCTGGGTATATAAAAGGTTGAAGCTTCATCTACAAATGCAACAAACTTTCTTTTATTCTTTTGCCAATAACATCAAATCTGCCTTTTAATTACTTGAATAAAATTTTCATTATTGAAGTCCAGATTCCCGACCATTTTTTATTTATTGATTGGGCAGTGTGATTTTCCAGAAAAAAATATTCAATTAACCTCAAGGTGATATCATAAATGTTTTTATTTAAATATTTATTAACTAATTGCTTGTTCTCTCGGCATGTATGAACTCTAGCACATTGAAGATATAAAGGAGATAGCTCAACCATAGAACCAATGTGCGACAGTTTTCAGACAGTCCTGTCTTCTTTTTTCCTAACCAATACATGAGTTTTGTGTTATAACAGATCTTCGTAATTTTAAATTTTATGTATCCATGTTCAGTTATCAGGAGTGAAATTAATCCAGAATTCTTCTATCATAAGTTTTTTTACCATAGATTTAGATAGAAAATGCCTACGTACGGCACAAGAATATGAATTACCAATAAACGTGTGCTTTATGATAACAAGCACGTAAACAGTTTTCAATACCCGTTCTTCCAATAGTGAAATAATCCAACAAGACTCATTAACTGATGAAAGTTTTCAATTCCAAGAAATAAACTCATGTCTTGCAGATTTTTTGGTCAAACGTTAAAAACAGTAATTCCACATTTAACCACTTTTTCCACAAAAAACACAAGAGTAAATTTAAAGCTTTCATATCAGTAAATCATTAAGAAATAACCTGGATCTTTGATTGGTGTTCAGATTTTGCGCTTGATCTCATATCTCCTGACCACTCGGGGTATTTAAGGCAGTTTCTGTTTTAACACGTTTTCACAAAATTTGTTTAAAAATGAGATATACTGATTGGGTTATTTAAAACTAATCAGTGATGAAATCATGTTCATCTTTTTGGTTAGCGTAAGTAAAGTATCATGATTTTAGAAAATATTGAATTTGTAGCGCAATTTTGTTTCTATAACTCAATTAAATTACAGTAACGAAAAAAGGTATATCTATATACATATGTATAGGGGTGAAATTTTTTTTTTATGTAAATGACATACTTGTCTCTTGTAAACGAAGTCATGACTGCAAACAGATATATCGTTGTTTTTATATTTTCATCCTATTGCATCTTTTTTAAGAGAAAATAAACTTTGGTCACAAAATGGGCCAATCAGAGAGTGATTTTAATTTCAATGCAATACAATGAATCTTCTCAAAATTAATAATAGGGTGGGAGGGTCGGAATAACAATGTCCGGGGTAGAAAATTTTCAACAAATTAACTATTGGAGGGGGTGATAATTATTCAGTAGTCAAGAGTATGGATCTAAAATGAAAATATATTTCACTAGAAAATCAACAAAAACCGATAATTCTAACCTAATTCTCAGGTTTTTAGAAAAGATTTTTGGAAAGTTTTCAAATTTTTGGGCAAGACATTTTACTTTCTAAAAATCACATTGATTGGAAATACATTAACCCAAAAATATATTTCCAGGTATTTCCAATCTCATGTCTATATTATTATAATAATATTTTGTCTATTTTTGGTAAAATCAAAATTAAAAAATGGTTGATTTTCTCATTTTGAAAAAATCCTTTCTTATAGCTGGCAAAAATACAAATAGGCATTAGATTCATTTGAGAAGAATCTAGAGGTTTTTAACTTACAATTTTCAACATTGTTTCATCACCCAAAATACATCGACTCGCCTGCACTATGTTGTATTCCAAGTTCAAACAACACCTGGTTGAAATGTCAATTCTTATTTTGATTCCCACAGATAGTAAATCAAAACAAAATTTTCTTTTGTAGCAATTTACGCCACTAAAGAAATTGGGATATTATGATGAACGTTTTTCTTATGTGATATTACGAAAAGGGAAAGAAGTTAAAGGTAATCTTAATGAATAAAAATTGATCTCATTGTTTCATTATTCTGAATAATTCTTTAATTCTGGGATTTCTTTGCGAACACTTTCAGCCATAATTATTTTTTGAAAGTGTTAATAAGATTTTATCAAGGCTTACTATAATACAGGCCTATTAAACGTAGGGTGGAGACCTTAACTGGAGGCAGGAATTTTACTTTTGGTTACAAAATCATTTCTGATATATGATACTAACAGCAACATTAGTTGATTGACTCTCATCTTTACCTGGCCATATCACATATTAGAATTGACTAATTCTCCTAAGAAATTAGGAAAATTTGAGATTTTATTCTATTTTTTCCCGCTTGATTACTAATAAGAAAAATTAGGTAATTATTTGATTCAACACACCATAACTTCCTTCCCACACACATCACTACCCACAGTAACATTCTCACTTCTAATACTTTGCGGATTTAATTTTTTTCAGGGACTTAACCCAACCTCTTTTTCCACGCACACCCTAGGATTCTACTAAGGATATCACACCATTCTTTCCTTTCAACCCACTTTAGGTGAATATTTCACTAGTAGGCCATCTGTATGCAAAAAAACAGTAATTTTATTTAATGGATATTTCATTGTATTAATATCATTAAATACAAGTACTCTGGTATTTTGAGAGCTAGCTTTGTGGTGTTTCATTTACACTAATCGGTGTGATACCCAGTCATTTAACTGTTTTTAATATTGCTGTACTGTTTATATTTTGCTTGTTTTGAAGAAAAAAATATTGTGTTGTTGCTTTTTCTGTAATTTGATCATCTATTTGAAGAAATAAAAATATTATTATAAAGAAAAGCAACTTTTAGGAACTTAATTTGTTTTGTTACATCTATATTTCAGCTGTTTATAGATAGGCGTGTAATGATGGGTTTAATTGGAAAAATTTGTTTAATTTGAGCATTAATTTGTTCTGATTGCTAAATATAGCTTAATCTTAATTTTGTCAAGTTTTTAAATTTTCTTTCATTTGAAGTTAGAAAATGCAATTTGAAATGGTTTTGGATTGGGGGTTTTCTTGGAAAAACTTTCAAACAGGGATCAAACGTGCCCACAATGAAAATTGTTTTATATTTAACAAGCTGCACTTCAGTTAACTTTACTTAGTTTTTTTCAAATACTTCTGGTCAATAATTATTTCTGATCATTTTTAAAAGCAGTCTTCTCTTTTTTTTTTGGCAACATCAGCAATTTTTTACCATTTAAAATTTTATGATACGTTATTACATTTCAAATTTTAATTGTTTATACAACTCTTTTACCAAAATTACTTTTTGGTTTTAAATACATAGGAGATACAGAAACTTTATATTGTGCCAAGAGGGATTGCAACTTTCACCATGCTTCAAATTTAGCCTATAGTCATGTCGTGAATAATTTTAGTATACATATGGTAAACCTGTTTAGATTCTGTTTCGAAAGCAGATGGGGTTGGTTGGACACGGATATTAGGTCCTGTAAAACCAAAAAAGAAACATTTGATATGTGAATTGTGCTGTAGTAATGGTGAGTATTTAACTTTAGCATAGGTAAATACAGGGTTTGTTTTCCTGTTTTTTACCCTTCTTCACAAAATCAATTTGGCCGTAATCAAAAGAAATGTTTGCATATATATATATATATCAATTTACTGTTATAAGATCTTGTGAAGTCATAATAATGTGGGTCTAGTGCTCAAGCTATACAAAGATCGTGGGCTTGCATTATGCTAACAGACCAAACTATCAGATGTAGTGCTCTACCAAAGCCTATATATAGGGTATAATAGTTCATCTACAGACAAGAAATTTTATCCAGGTTATGATGAAATTTTGTATATTTTTAAAATATTTTTTACAATTATTTTTGCATACCTGCCATTTTAAAAATTTGTTTATGCTTTTACTTTTTCTCGAGAAAATTTGTTATTTGTCAGTCATTTTGAAAAAAAAAAAATTAATTCCATAACGTAGATTTATAATGCCAAAAATGGTATTTTCCAAAATTTTATGCAAAAAAAATGTAATTTCTATACCTAAGAATTCCAATTTTTTCGAGAAGATATTTTTTTATTCTGCTGGAATTTTATGCGATTTTGAAAAATGTTTTCTGATTGTTTTGATGGTTAGCTATGATTGATGATTTGGTCCAAAAATTATACTTAGATTTCCGGGGCACACATATTCAAACCTCAGATCAAAGAGATCAAACCACCCATCCAGAGAGCTGAGAGATTTTTCTTACTCTCCGTCTCTGCAAGCAATTCAAATTGAACTTACGGTAAAAAGAAAGAAAATGACTCATTATTGCTGTATATAATCTTTATTGCTATTTAGGTTTAAGCTTTGTTAATTTTTTATCGGAGTTGTTAGATTTTTATTTCCACAAATACGACAATTGTTTAATAATTGGTGACATGAACCCAGAAGAATCAAATAAAAATTTTTAAAAATCTAATGAATGATTATAATCTTTAAAATTTTATACGTTAAAAAACATGATTTAAGTCTTCTCAGGGAAGTTCTTGGGGTACATGTATTAACCTGATACCTACAAACAAAAAAAGCCTCCTTTCAACATTCTAACTCATTTGAAACTGGTCTAAGTGACTGACATCATTTGATATATAGCACGTTTAAGATTTCATGTTCTAAGCAAAATGCAATCAAGTACTCTTATACGATTTATACTGGCAGGTTCAAAAAAGAGCTAAAATCAAATCTTATTAATTCAAACTTCAGTTCTTGTATATTGTTGTATATTCTCATCAACATTAAACGACCTCTGTGCCTCATTTAAGGAGAAAAGATTTGAGGAAACCACAAACCTTTTGTCTCTAAAAATTTTCGAGGGACTGTGTAGTCTCTTTAGACTATGTAGTGTAAACAAAAGTGAAAGAAAATCATTTTGGAGAGCATATAAACCATTTCTTTCATGCAAATCTATAAACAACAAGGAAAAAATAATCTTACTTGAAAGTGGATCTGTGGTTTCTGATGATTCAAGTCTGGCGGAAACCTTTTTGAATTACTTTGCATATATAACTAAGTCTCTGGATATCTCATTCTGGAAAGGTCCTTGTCTGTATGTTAGTAAACCCTGTTCTGTGTGCAATTCATAGATATAAAACTCACCTAATATAAAAGCTATAAAAGAGCACTACAATGGAAATACATTTGATTTATCTTATATAACACCAGAAATCATCCATACTAATATTTTAAAAATTCAAAAAGGTTATTTTGATGTACCAGTGATTATTTTAAAACCAGTTGCGGATGTTTGCACTCCCTATCTGACTGATTGTTTCAATAATTCTTTAAACAACTCTTTTTTCACAAGTGAAAAGACATAACTCAGGCGCATAAAAAAGGTGATTCTACAGAAAAAAACAATTACAGACCAATAACTAATCTCCATAGATTTTCAAAAGTTTTTGAGCGAATTATTGATGATCAAATGTACTATTTCTTCCAAAATTTATTTTGTATATATTTGGGAGAATTTCGTAAAGACTTTCAGTACAATATTCTATCTCCCCTACTAAAAAAGTTGGCAAAACTGTCTTGATAGAAAAGTAGTTGTTAGTACAGTTCTTATTGACTTATCAAAAGCGAATGATTGATTGTGAAATTAGGTGCATATGGCTTTACGCATAAAAGTTTATCATTTATTCAAAACTAACTAACCGTAAGCAAAGAATCAAATTAGGCTCCTTCTTTGGAACCTGGCTTGAAATAGTTCTAGGTGTTCAACAAGGTGCTATACTTAGCTTTCAGCTTTTTAAATATATATTTATAAATGAAGTATTTCTTTTTATTAACGACGCAGAAATTTGAAATTATGTAGATGATAATACTTTGTATGTCTGTGATATTTCTGCTGATGCAGTGAAGAGTAGATTAGTACCAGATGTTCTAAGATTAAACGATTGGTTTTGAGAAAATTCATTAGCTACCAATCCCTCTAAGTTCTAAGTTATGTTTCTAGGTATTACGGAACAAATCACATTACATATGAATGGGAGAAATCTTGAAAGTACAACCCAAATGGAATTATTAGGGTTAACAATTGACCATAAGTTAAACTTCTCTAAACACAGTGCAACCCAATAGAAAACACATAGAAAATATATGTAAAACTGAAAATAATAAAGTCATTCAAGTGTTCTGTATGCATAGAAGCATGAGCCTTATACATGTCAGGTTCATGGTAAATGCCTATATTTTTCCCTATTTTGCATACTGTCCCCTAATCTAGATGTTTTGCTACAAAAAAGATTTCAGTAAAATAAATAGAGTTCACAAAAGAGCATTTAGCTATTCAAGAAAACTTCTCTCAGGATTTGAGGGGTCACTTCGAGCTGAAAATACTGTTAAGATTCATACTAAACACCTTCAAATTTTGGTGACTGAGACCTTTAAATCACTTAATAATAAGAATCCCAAAATTGTCTGTGATTTGTTTGAACTGAAAGACAGACCTTACAATTTAAGAGGACAGATTACTTTACGAATTCCTCCTGCAAATACTATAAAATATGGCACCAATTCTCTTATATTTAAAGCTATGATACTCTGGAATCTACTTCCAAATGAGTATAAATTGGCTAGTACAGTTGAAAAATTTAAATCAAGTATTAAGAAATATAATGCAGTGCAGTCAATATTGCATCTAGTTGTAGGATAGTTTTTTTTTTTTTTTTTTTTTTTTTTTTTTTTTTTTGCGGACCAAATGGATATACGTCCAAGTGTGAAGAACATGAAATTAAACCATGTGGTTAATTACCTAAAGATAGTTGGTTTAGGTACTTGAAAAATCTAAGAAATTTGTGTAAACTTTATCCTTTTAAACAAAGGAATTCAAACAGGTCATTGAGACGTTCAACAGTTATCCCAGTTTCTGATTTAAAGAGTTTTTCGTAGACAGAGCTTTAGTTGCAAGATTTTTTGTGAGCTGTATTTTGTAGGTCATTTAAATTCTTGTCTAACTCGATAGCTATGTTTTGAAGGAAAATTTTTCTACCTATTTATGACTGAACCCCGTCCGTATCTTGGGTGGTTTAAATGATGCTTTTGCTGATGGAGGGTATATTAACCTTGATTTAGGAGAAGAGACGGTCTTTTAGGTTCTTCATCTTGTTTTCTCTTTAAATTGGTACCGAATTGGGTTTCAGAGTTTTACGTCCAACGTCTCATGGTACTTTTACACAGTCTAAGTCAAAATGAAATTCACAAATTTGATTATTGTCTGAAGTTTTGAAATTATTGTTTTTATTATTATTATTCCTGATTGCCGGTAGTCTTTTATCCATCGTGCCCATTTGTCTTTATTTGGTTCATTGTTGGTAAGTTTGAAAAAATTGATAGCAGATTCTTGTTCATTATTTTTGTAGTTCCACATTCAGTAGCACACCAATAAAACTCTACCACCTTTCAATAATTCTCAAGTAATTGTAGCAAATGCATTCATTATCAAAGATTAACATACTAAAAATTTACCCACTAAAATCCAGACAAAAAAATGTTTCGGTGGATAACATGAATTTCATTTTTAATGGCAACTTACTTTTTTATATATTTTTTTGTAGTTTTTGGGTATTCTACATATAAGCTGAAAGCAATATTATAAAACAGTTTTATTTGATGGAAAAATCATGTGTTATATTGTTTTGTCAATACTTATTTTCTTATTTATTGTCAGAGGGGGGACTAGGGACTTTTATACTCCAAAGTGAGAGGACTTACAGTCCTCATGGTGCCTCCCAGGGACTAGTATGGCTTTACTGCCAAAGTGGAAGAGCTTAAGGCTCTCGTGGCGACAGGAGCTACATCAAGAAAGGGAACACAATTGTCTTGAAAGAGGTCGATTAAGCTGTCGATGGTCGTTGATTCGACATGCGGTTGGTAGCAAGGGGGCCAGATATCATGGACGAGGGCGAAGTATATTGGGTGTCGTTTGAAAAAGAACTTATTTTAGAAATTAAAATTTGATAAAAGTCTCATATAATATGACCATGAATGTAGGTATGGACAATGGTGGCACAAGGAACCCGGATATGAGTGGCGTCCTGGTGGTGCAGCTTTGACGATGGAACCTGCTAGGCAACTTCAATTGCAAGCAAGCGAGGTTGCCTTGTTTCCCTCTGATCTCATTGTGGCTATTGTGGCACGTTTTTATTTAACTGGTCAGGGTGGTAGCAATAAGATGAAGTGTCATCGACTTGACAATCTTGCTGAGGTTATAGTGTTTGATGAATGCTGTAAGGTCCCATTCAAGACTTGAGATCATACTCGACCACCTGTCCCACCAAAATTTTCAAGTATTATGATGTAGGGCCTTTGGGCAGATTCCCCTATGGGGCGAAAAGAAAGGCCCATACGAAATGCTGAAGGAGTGGGCTAGGTCACTTATCCGCCAGTTGGACGCTGACTATTGATGCCTCTGCCAAGTGTGCTGAAAGTCATGGTCAGCTTGCTCCGCCAACACAATCTGCAAAAAAGGGCCAACGTCAGCGCTACACGCTGTCATAAGATTGATGTGGTGCCAGCCATACTGAGTTCAGTTTAATCTTTTCCATAAACAACCGTCACAGAAAACAAGGTCTAACAGTGACCATACCTGGAAGTCGTGAGACAGTTCAGGCTTAAAAAAGAACGTTCGTCAAAGTGCCTCTACAGATAATCGAGGAAGGGCTCCCACTCGAGTGTAAGTATGCAGGTTGGAGGACTGTGCATCTTGTCCAGGGAAAAACGGTCGGGCCTCTGGCTGATTGATCGTGGTAGACCATCTTGACCAATGTTGTCTACACGGCAGTCTTGCGTGTGAGGTTGATGAGTCAAATTGTAAGGGTCTTACCTCAATTTGACGTCCTGTGTGCTATTGTCGCTTTGCGTCTGCAAGCGAACCAAAACATCTCCCTGATCAAAGCAAAATTGAAGCGCTATGTGATCAAAGACAAACAGAAGAGGCGTTAGAAATATGAATTAACTCACTGTCAACCACATCCTGGGCATGATTGAAGCTGCAAACAAAAAGTTTTCATCTAGGCGGGCTTTCTCGGCTACCAATGGGATCTTGACCATTGCTTCCGTTTGAGGGATACAAGACATTTGCGTTGATGTATTGTTCATATCTTCCACTAAAATGGGTAAAAGTGCTACCCATTCACGGTTGTCATGGACAACAATTATAGGATTCCACGAAAGCTTGCGATTTGTGGTCATCTGGTTGTGCTTGACGGACTGGAAACCTGTGCTTAGACATAAGCTTACTTTCTACCCCCTTGAATTCATGCCTGTCGTTGACCATCAACATGCTTGGTCAAATATGCGGTTCATTCTTGTTTATGCTAGTAAATGCCTTGGCAGTCCCGTCCGCTGACTTTGAGGTCAATGGTGTGGCAGCTTTGTAGTGAGAGGCCACATCTACCAATGTGAAAGCATACTTATATGTCTTATGACCGAGGTTGTCATATGGTAGAAAGAGAAGTTGTAAAATGGGCAAAGACCGTAGGGGGCCTTGTCTGCATATACCTTACAACTTCTTGGTTAGATAACCACCTCCGGACCCTCTCCTTTGAGGCAGCGCCTTTTGGTAGTCTGGAATGGAGCATGGTAATGTCCTGAAACCCTTCAAGGCATTTTAAGCTGTGTTGAAAACAATATCAAGCTCTTTCGAATTCAAATGTTTGGTTTTGTGTTTCTTTTTTCCGTCATCACCAATTACAGTTAATGAAGCCATGTATTGGAGTAGTCCGATCAGTTTCTAACACGCAGATTGAGTGAGTTTGGGTAGCTCAGAAAGATTTCCAATGAAGCCTGTGACTCCCTGCACATGTCACACGAATGCCGATTTGAATACTTAGGCCATATTAGTTAAAGTCTATGCTTTTGCCTTGTGTATCTAACATCTAATTTGATTGTTTGGAATGAGCATGTGTTCAATTGGTGAGCTTTGTAGTCAGGTCCACTAGCCTTCCAGTCAATTATGTTACCAGGACTGGCATCGCCCAATGGATTGGTTTGCAGGAGCGGGACCTGTTCGTATTCTTGAAGATGCCAATAATAGACGAGAAAGCTGTTCACTCCTCTAGTGATGTCCACAAGGTTGGACGTGACCTCCAGCCTCGAGTTTTGTCCCTGCTGGGAAACTCTGAATCTCAAGTAAAGTCCCTGAAAGAACATTATTGTTAGTTAATGTGATAGATGATTTCATCGTAGCCGTATTCACCGAGACCGTGAAGTCTGTGTTTTTAAGGAGCTTATTAATTGAGTCTAATAGTGTGGACACAGAGTCGTAGTTCAAAGGGTTTAGGCAGACTTCTTTTGCTGGAACAACTAGTAGGTTGTTTTTCTCAGTAACATTATACTAGGTTTATTGTATGGTAACGCTGATTAGAAACACCTCTCAATCTCCTGGAAACTGGAGGGTCTCAGCCAGTTTAATGAGTAATTTCTTTGTTAGGGAGAGTAGTGAAAGTCTGTGCCATTATTGTGTATCCTAGTATGGTCTAATTTTTAAGAGGCGATATAGTTCTCTGCTCTTTTTCAACTTCTTGCATGGGGCTCTAAGTTGCTTTGCTTGGAATAAAATGTCCGTTGCTTCGTCGTGACCTCCTTTGCATAGTGTAGTCCATGGCTTGGTTTAGTAATGCCACTTCCCTTTTCCCACTTTCAGGTGCTCACCAAAGTCTTTTGCCAGCACATCAACTTCATCAGGTCATAGTGGTTCAAAACTTTACTGACTTATCAGCTGTGTGGAGTACTTGTGTCTTGCAACATTGATTGTTAGATTTTTATTTATCAATTATGGAAATTCTATATGCCAATGATTGACATGAAATCTAACGATTTCTCGTGTATTCCGTCTTCAATGCACATCGTTGCAGATCACGTTTGCAAGTACAATGAAGATGCAATAATCGCTTTTGACCAACCATTGTAGCGGAAAGCACTGGAAATACAATGTTAGAAAAAAATCCAGCTACATAAAGCAAATTGTTGGTCCTGGGATGATTTCTCACATGCATGGTTTTTCTTGGTTCTATTTGTCATCTTATAATTGCTTCAGGACTTCAGTCAGTTCTTAAGCTCGTTTATGCAGTTAAGGCAGTTGCTCAGGCAATGCGGAAACATTTAATCTTCAGATATTTTACATGCCATGATATCCCCAAGTGCGTATAAGTGCGATCTTAAGAATCCTAAGACTAATGAAGAAGATACAAGTTTAATTCCTGATGATCTTTTTATTCTTAACGAAACAGTGGGGAATGATGATTTGGAATCAGTTACCAAATTGTTTGCTGATTCTATGAGTGGGGGGAGGGGGATGGGTGGGAGGTTGCTGCTGAAGACTTTTAACATTAGGATGTAATGCAAGAACTGTTTCGAAAAATAAATCAAATGTTACTGTTGATGGGAATCTTATTCTAGTTGATCCGCAACTCTTGTTTCAATATGAAAAATATGTAAGGTGAAAAAATACTGAAAAAAAATCTCGTTGATAAAGATTTCTCGTCTCCATTCCTGAATCTCTAAAGTTTGTTTACATTTTTGTCCTACTCAGGCTCTTTTTTATGAAAAATAGTTAAAGTTTGGGAAACTAGTGTAAACCCACTTTTAAAAAAAAAAAATTGAAATCGACCAATAACCTGTATGTAGATTTAAGGAGATTTATGATTTGTTTGCCTTACTTGTATTGTATTATATTGTTAATTTACTGTTTAATCAATGATTGTTTTTTTTTTATACTTAGGGAATATAGAGAAGCATGTTTTGACACCAAGGAAAGATCCGTAAGTATCATGTAAAGGTTGAACAGAAATTAAAACCTTTTAACAATTTGTTATAATATTAAGTGACGGAAATTTGATTCTTGATAGCTCTCGGAAAATTTCCGTGTTTCCAACTAATACCTAAAGATTTAAACCAGGTAGCTTTAGCAACTATCCTTAACTGTTAGATATCTTTTAGAATAACTAGTTAATTCAAAAACTGTAGAGAATCTTTTTCACCAAAAATGTTAAACTCAAGATAATTTGCTTTTTCAGTGAAAAGATATTTTTCTCTATTTGGTAGCTGGAAAACAACTCATTTTCAGCAAGATTTTTTTTTTTAATGATTTTCACCATCCTAAGTGTCAATGGGTGTTTCTCTCATAAGTTATTAATTAGGTCATGTCATATTTAATAAATAAGAGAAAGTCTGCGAAATGGATATTGCCTAAATTCATACACCTACTTGCCCCCTTAACCTATCACTTGCATTCTAATAAACATCCTGAGCTGTACTCGAGAGAAACTTGAAAATAATTATTCTTATACTAGCGGGGGAGAAGTTTTGATCCCTTATGCATGCGTTCAAGTAATCAATATATGAATACGAATCAAAACGGCTTTCTTCTTAAGTCAATTTTTTTACTGTGTGTCTCGCATAATTTATGTTTCAGTAATTGTAATGTGTTAAAATTTTATATATAAAATCTAGGCTGTTTGCTATTCTGGGAATCATGCCAAAGTCGTGTTTGTCATTTTTAATTTGGTATAGGCAGTACAAATGTATTTTTAGTTATTCTTAGAATGGTGGTTTTTTAAACTTAGTTATATCTCTTTATTTTAAAATTCAAATACTAAAAAATATCAAAGCTTCGTCTATTTTTCTCTCATTTCAAATGATACATCCATAAATCGTTTGGCTTTAAATGAACAGATGCGCATTTAAATACGTTACTGGAATTAAGCTGAGAGTGTCGCTGATACGAGATTTTTTTCATTCTATTTCTTATATTAGTAGATGTGGTTGTTCGAAATCCAACTTTTTATCAATGATTATAATGGTACATAAGAAGCTGCCTTTTCTCGATTTGATGATGGGCTTGTCGAAAAATTACATTGTTGTTAGTGGACATCTGCTATTGTGCTACAAATGCTTGAAGAATTTAATTCTTTTTATTTTGCCATTGATAAAAATAACTTAACGTATTCTTTATGACCAGTGACATGCAACTAAGCAAATTATACATACATTCTATAATGCTTTAATGCTTTATGTTTGTAAGACACCAAGGTCCATATATTTGCTTCATTTGGATAAAAAGAGGGCAAACTGTTGTTGAAAAGAAAGCAGAGAAACGGAAAATCTTAGAAAAGAAGAAGACCGGCGTTAAATCAATAGAACAGTGACACATTGAAGCTGCATTTCCATGAGATTCAAAACAAAGATCAGGACAAACAAGGTTGAGCATACGTTTCTAAATTCAGTCAAGAGTATGTAAACATACAGCAGAGGTACCGGTCCAAAGATAGCAGCAATATTCAATATAAAATATATATGTAAAGTATTCTCTTGGGTGGAAGAAAGTTCGCCTAACAATTGAATATGCATATGTTAGTGATCTCAATTCCTGTTTTAGCGATTATGTGATTATCATGTTAATGCTGTTGCTGTTCCTGTGTAAAAGATATATCGTGTGAAGACAGAGAAGTGTTCCTGTGTGTAGAGATATATCCTGGACTCAGCAGTGAAGCTGAATTCCTGTATAAAGTGTTATATTGTATTCATTCCTACTTGCAAATATTCGTGTTGTACATACATCTTGGTGTTAGACGGCGGTGGTCATGTGTATGACGTTGTATCAATCTTTGCTGTCATTTACTGTCTATATATACCACAGGAAAATAAAAGCATTTTAAGTGAATTATTTACTCAACAGCGTAGATTCAGTGAACTCACTACCATTCATCAGCACAGATGAAAGGAAAGGAGACCTAAAGCAGTTCATGGAAAGAAGTTTCGCTTTTGAACCATTTCGTGCCATATTCAACAACAGTTCGAAGATCATCCAAATCAGCTGCCATTGCATCCTTATCAAAAGCATTATTTTTCTTCCCTAAAGATGAATACAAAGTAGTATCATCCGCATATATAGTAAGCTTACAAAGAATGCTATCAGGCAAATCATTAATGAAAATTAGGGAAAGAATAGGGCCCAAAATAGAACCTTGAGGGACACTAGAATTTATAGAGTAACAGTTTGAAGAGTGGTCATCGAGGACCACCTTGATTTCCCTGCCTTACAAAAACAGAGTCACCACCCGTCCTGGAAGTCCTAGAAATGTCCTGAAAATCATTGTGAAATTTTTTTTTTAAGACTAGCTTTACTCTTTAAATATAAGGGGCAAAGAAACAAAAAGTGATGGATTCCCACTTCCATTATGCAAAACCAGGTGGATTGAAGCTGAACCTGTTGCTGCTCGAGCTATTTAAGTATATTGCAGCGATTTTAAAATAATTTCTGGTTGGTTATCGGACTGCAAGCCGACGTTGCCCTTTCTATGTAATGGCTGAAATAGTATTTCCTAATTTGAGAATATAAACAGAGAATTCATTGGAAAAGCTGAGGCGCCATACACGTTGATTAACTTGAATGTGTCTAAAAAGGAATTATGGGTCCCTTTTCAGCAGATAAATTTTGGTACTACAACCAAATCAGTTTTATGAACTCATATCATCTGCAAACCAAGAACACAGGGACCATTTCTTATGTTTTCAGCAATACAGGTTTCGTGTAGATTCATTCGTTGGAGTTTTCCTCTATAATAGCCCCAAAATATCATTTTTTCATAAATTCTGCAAAATAATATTACATTATCTCAAGCTGCTGTTGAGCATGGATTTAGTGTCATTAAGGAAGTTGAAAGTCTCTGTTTTCATTAGTGAGCCAAAGATTTATTTATGATCACATGGCATTTAGACAATCTCCTAAACTTTACGACTTTAGAATTGGAAAGAAATTATTATTGAGTTGCATTTCTACACATGCAAAATAATAAAATTTCATTGGAAGAAAATAAAAAAGCAACAATGATAAATCCAATAAAAGAAAACTGATTCATGAAGAAATCTCTCAACTTTAAAAAAAAAAAAAAAAAAAAAAAAAAAAAAAAAACGGTAGTCAGAAATTGACAAGTATAACTTGGCTGCAGATAAAAAAAACAAAAAATTGACTTGCTGACAAGAACGAATTCGTTTCGAAAATCTGTTACTGAAAAAATGATGATTAGAAAACTTTCGACATGGCCATTAAAAAACTCGAACAAGAATGTAAAGAATTGGAATGTAAGAAAAACAGAACAAACATGAGAAAATGAACATTTATGTATATATAACAGTCTATAATTCAGTTCTGTTTTAATTTCTTAGAATACAAAAGGTTATGTTAGTAATTTGTAGTCTTGTGATGATTATTTATTTTGTCTTCTTATTAACTTATAAGTTTTTACAGATAATGTCTTTTTAACTAAAAGTTGCAAGAAAAAATATAAAAAGCATGTGTTCCAAAAGTTCGAAAAAAATTAAGAAGTTGAAGAACTACTATTACTCAAGTTTATAAACTTGCTGATAAAATGATTTTCAAATGCAGTTGTATAGTTGCTTAAGTAGGGAAATATTGTTATCCTGGAAAAAATTAAATGTCCTGAAATTCATGTCCTAAAAATTAGTGGCCACCCTAAAAATAGACAATGATATTCAAATCTTCACCAGAGATACCATCTTATGAAGAAGTCCAGCATTCCACACCTTGCCGAATACTTTAAAGATGTAAAGTGCAATCGCCCTGTTTTTACCACAAGCAACATGAGATTGATAGACACGTTCACATATGACAGTCAAAATATCAGAAGTGGGCCTGCCAGAACAAAGATCAGGGTGGCCACTACTAATGAAAACTCCTTGAATTTATTTCTACTCCTGGGAAATTTTAAAACTCCTGGAAAACTTCTGGAAGCTTACCAAAGAAATATATTGGTTTAGTTTTGTTAGAAATATCGTTGTTTAGAAAATAAATAGTTATTGGTCATGATACAAACTTTGTTATGAATGTTTAAATGTTTTCCAGAGTTTTTTTGTTCATGTATTTTGCATCTACACTAGTTATATATTTATTTCTTAATTCTGTTTAGAAAGAATAGATAAAGAGTTTAAGATGTCAAAAAAAATTGTTTATTTAACAATAGTTGCCCCGAAATTCCTAAGTATTTTTGATTGTCAAAATCATTCACTTCGAGTGGCAAAGCTCACTGTAATATTTACTGCAAAGATTTCGATATGTCAAACATGGGTGTTTCAGCATATGTCATACCAATGTAAAAAACATAATGATATTTTTAAGAGTAAAAAAATCGAATTTTGAAAGTTTGTTTTTTTTTTGAAACAACACTCAAACTGCTAGTTCTCAAGTTAAACCAAAAGGTTCGAATAGTTTTACAACAATTGAAAGTATGGTGATACCAATGAGTGCTAGGACCTGAAATTTTTTGGGTTTTGAAAGTTTTGATGTCTCACTTCTCATTACGATGGTGTCTTGAGCTAAATAATTTGCTCAAATATCTGTTTGGTGATAGTGAAATAGCCAAATCGTTCCATTTGAGTAAAACTAAATGTAGTTATCTCATAAGATCCATGCTTAAAAGACGAATTAATAAAATATTTAATAATAATTAACTCTTCATCATTTATGAAAGTGTCTTTCCATAAAAGCATGAATGAGTTGTCCAGGATGAGCAAATGGACTTGGGTTGGAACAATACCAGATGTTTGATTCCCAATTTTTAAGACGTGCAAGTGCATTAAACTTGCTTAATCATCTCTTATCTATAGATAATCTTCTTCCACAGAGAATGATTCAACTTAGTATGGATGGTCCAAATACCAATTGGGAGGTTTTACGTTTGCTGGATGAGTACTGAACTGAAAATGAATGGCCAGGCGTAATCAATATTGGTTGCTGTGGCCTGCATGTTGTGCACGGAACTTTTCAAACTGTGATTCAAAGTAACAAATGGGAACTGGCAAAAATAATGATGTGGCAGATGTTCCATGATTCTCCAGCGAGAAGGGATGTATTTATTTGTATATATGAGAGTGAAGAATATCCACTGAGGTGTATAGTTCACCATGGATCAGTAGTCTACTACAGTCATGGCCGTATTTTATAAGTCTGTTAACCAAAAGATAAACCGAAGGTTGAATATACCAAGGGCGGTGTATCCATATTTTAACTGCTTATATTTATTTTTTCAATTAATAAGGTGTCTTAATGGTGTATAAGTCTCATAATATTTTGACCATGATTGCAGATCCGATTGTGTTAGGACTACAACCCCAGAAAAAATTTAGTGGCAGAACCAAGATTTACAGTGCGCTTTTCATTCTCTCAGTATGGGAAGGTGGATAAATTTTAAAGAAAAAACATGTCACAAATTTTGTCTGGGATTGTCTAAATTTTGAAAAAAAAACGAAAAGGGTCTTTGGTAGCTGAGTTCATTTTAATAAGAATAAATGCTATTTTTACATCAAAAAAGTTATTTTAACATCAAAATTTTGTTTGGAGAGAATTGTCTACACGCTGGAAAATGCTCACTTTTACTCACCAGATTGATACTCGTCGCAGAAGCAAAAGATCTTCCACCTTGTCCCAAATGTTTTAGCAAATTTTTTATGTTAGGGTCTGAAATAAATGACTAATTAGAAAAAAATACAACAGGTCACCAATTCAATCGTTTGATTTCATTGCAATTATGACTGGTTACCATAGGTCCCAAAATTTTTTTTTTTCGTAATCAGGAAATTGTTGTTCATATTATGGATTTGTTCGAAGCACATATTTTATAATGCTTTCATTTGTGTGAGTGTAGTTAATGTCCTACAAAAACGTTTTTTTCTTTATTGTCTATAATACTAGGTGATATTCTGGAAATAAGAAAGGTCAAAAAATTAGGAAGTTGACTTGTTATTGATTTGAAAGGACTTTTTGAAACCATTTTTTAATTCAACTTAAAAACTAGTTTGTTAGACCACGAATGTTGGCGAACAAAAAAAAATTAAGGTTTGAGTGATGAACTGGTTTTAAAAAAATACCGAAAAAGATATTTTTGATAAAGTCCTTGATTTGGTGGTATTCAAAAGGTCCATGATTTTACCATCGTATTCGTAAATTTAAACAAAATATCTGGTTTTTTTGAATATTCGAATTAGCTGATGTCTTATGCGAAACAGTTTTTCTATTCAGAATTTATAAGTTAAGGTAAGATTTTGTTGAAAATTAACATACTGAATCTGCGATGGTGTTTATACTCTTTTTTTGTGTTAAAGTTTGTTTTTTTTGTTTTCATTATTTAAAATACTAATAAAAAGAAAAATTAAAATATAAATAGTCCAATACAACCAATTTTGAAATTTTAAGAAGGTCTATTTAGCATTATTCTTCTGACCATAGCTGCGTTTATGCTTCTGTTTTTTTCTGGTAATCTTATTGATTTTTGTGAGATGTCCGTGTTTTCAATTTAGGTGATCAATATGCGAACATGAAATCTTTTTTCTGAAATTTTTTGTGAGATTCTCCATAGAAATTGATAATATATATTATCCTTTTGTCAGATACAAAAAAAATTTTTTAATTACATATTGGAACCGGTTTATTATTGTTTAGATACGTTTACAAAGCTACGCGTCATCGTTTGAAGCAAGGTGATATGTTGCCTTTAGATGAGCTTAAGAGACCCATGAATATTCGAAGACCGATTAAACAAAAGAAAAATAATGTTATAAATGAAACATTTCTTGATGGAATAGAATAAAATTGATTCCCAATCCTATCTATTTTTGAATGTAACTTCTTAATATTCTGTATTTTCCTTTTTAATCTTGCCACAAAATATCATTCAACGAAGCTTTATTTGCTTTCTTAACTGTTCCATAGATTCCATATCATGTATTTAAGACTTTTTGCAGTGAAACATAATCTACATTAAATGAAAGAAAAACGAATAGTTAATTAGGTACATATATATTACTAAATTATGACCTTACAACGACCTAAAATTCTTATAGGAACCCCTCACCTTTTGCTTTTGGAGGTGTCAAAAAAGGTATGACCGATTTTTGGATAAGTCAATTATAATAATAAAAAGACTGTTTATATGGAAGTACATATTTTAAATTACAAATGCTCTTAAAGGTGCGTGGTCAAGCTCCATAGGCATATTGATGACCTTTACCTATATTTTCAGCT
>JAUZNK010006102.1:0-25681 GCA_035046665.1 Euphysa ruthae
TCTCTTAACTTTATAAAAAAAAAAAAAAAAAAAAAAAAAAAAAAAATTATTGAAAGAATTTTAAGATATGTTAATAATTTAGTTTTTAAAAATAAAATGACCTACCTTGGTTTGTTCAGTAAAACAATAATTAAAACTAAAAAAAAAAGCAATAAAAGGATTGAAATCGAAAATAGTTACAAGGGGCATTGGCCCAATGAAAATTTCAATATAATCGAAGTAGAAAAATGATCAGAAATAATACTTAATTAATTTCATACAAAACTTCAGAGAAATTCTTCAAGCTTGTTGATTAAATAATCTAGTCAACCTGAGTTCCGGGAAAAACAATTAAATAGAAAGAAAAATTTTGAGAAAAATTTAAAGACGATTAAAAAAAGTAAAATTAAACGTTTTTCTTTTTTTTTTCATGTATTTCTTATATTATGGAACAACAAAACTAATAATTAATAGTTACTGAGTTTGTACAAACGGACATGATTGATTGACCCTGTTTGAATTGCTGAGAGTTCCAATAAATCGTTTCCAAAAACAGCAGTGCGTACGGATGGATTTGGGAAATTTCACAGCATCCCATTCGCATTGCCAGGGATCAACATCCAGGTAATAAAATAAAAAGAAAGAATATCACGGGTAGAATTATTAAATTTAAAATTAAATATAAAAAAAATAATAAATTATTAGAATTTAGATTACAATTCTGGTTCTAGGTTTCAAGGGGTTTGATAAATGTTATCTTGTACACTTCCAACTAAAGAAGGCACTTCGACATACCCATCATCATCCTCCAACTTATGAGGTAATTGCTTATACTCGCCAAGTATCGTGCTACCCACCTCATAATAATCGTCTTTCAAACATGCTAACGCTTTGGGATTATCATACACTGGTTGCAAAACAGGAGCTTTCTTTTGGATAAATTTCGGTTGAACAACCTTACTAGCCAAAGACCCTCCAATTAATCTATTTGACTTCTTTTGCGGACTTTTAGGAATAGCCGGCGCCGAACGAAGTGGTTTTAAAGGCATCTTGTGACTTTTAAGGACAGTTATATTTGTGCTAGGTGCGTCATAGAAATCTTCAGAATCAGTAGATGATTGATTTAAAAGAGGCTTTACAGGTGGTTTTGGCGCTTTTTTGGGACTTATAGGTAACTGCAATTTTATATTTCTAATTGAATCAGATTCAGTAGAATTTAAATGGTTATATTCAGAGTTTAATTGCATAGGATTCAATTTCGCTTCAAACAACAAATCATATTCGTTGTCTTGAACAACACAGGGTGCACTCATTTTGCGTGCACTATTCAAAGCGTTACATAAGGCATCAGGTTTATGACTTAATGATGGCTTATTATTACGTGGAGGGGGCTGTGGGCGGGGTTTACTTTCAACAGTTGTACCACCTGACATAACTTCATAAGTCTCTTCCTCGGCAGCCTCATCTACTTTCGTGAATAAGGTATTTGAACTTAGTTTTTGTTCGCTATCAAAAACTGATGGCTTTTTGCTGTCATAGAAAATTTTCCGCTCTTTATCAGCAGGCGAAAAAAAACTTTCTGTTTGTCTTTTAATGTGTCTATTACCATTAAATAGTTGGTCATAATCACTATTACCATTTATATCAGCTAAATTAGTTTTACTAGAAGAAAATGATTCAATGTGGCTGTATTCAGCATCTTCTTGTGGTGAAGGAAAATGATTATTTATTGCTTTACCTCTGCCTAACTGCAGTATATGGGGTCTAGCTGGGCAAGGAGCATTTTCCTGCTTTTCAATGACAGGCTGCAACCCCTTAGATTTAATTCGATCTTTTACAGCTTTGTCTAAGACGTCAAATAATTCCACTGGATTAGACATCTCAAAACGAAAAACACCTTGACCTGTATGTGCTTTACGACCAACTTCGAGAACAAATGCTCCATTTTGTGATTTATATCTTCGGATAGTTGCAAACTTCCAGGAAATTGATGATGAATCGGGTGCCAGCAGAATAACTGATGATACACCCACTTTTAATTCTAAAGTTCCTTTAAAATCTTTGACATATGTGTATGCACTAGGAGGACTTTCTACTAAAACAGCTTTAAAAGTTACAATAGGACTGTCTTGCAAAGTATTTAACCATTTCTCGCGTAGTTGCTCTGATGCTGCACATAAAAAATACTTTTTATCGACAGTGTTTAAAACAAACACAAAATTTTTTTTAGCATCATTACATTTTGTTACAGTATAGTTCAAGTATAAATTGCAAACTCCTCTAGGTTCTTGTTTTTTCCAATTGTTATCCTTAAAATATTCTAAAGTTTTTGTTCCAGTAGAAAGATTTTTTTGAAATACAAAAAAATGTTTTTTCCAATCACGACGGTTTTCAGATAATGCTCTCTCTAGGTAACCTTCATTTATTATTTCCATAATCCAACTAATTAGCGCTAAAACACAACAAAAAACTGTTCATCAAAAATACAGACAATATAAGTGGTAATAATAATAAAAAAAAAAAAAAAACAATGAATAGAGAATTATAAAACTACCGCAACATTTCCTTACCTTACATAGATTATTATTGATTTATTTATTTATTGAAATTTTGAAAAATATTTTTTGTACAGACAATTTACAAGAATCTTTTATTTATATCTTTATTTCCCACTTTTATTTTTTTTGTTTTTATTCAATTTTCACCACCCTTACAAGCTAAAATTAAATTTTAAAAGCAAAATTGGTTTATTCGAGCAAAACAAATAATAAAAAAACAGATTTTTAGCAAAACAAAAATATAAAAGGTTTTGGACATTTCATCAAAAAAAACAAAGCTGTGCTTTCAAAAAAAAATGGTGATATGACCAAACCTCTTCAACTGATCTTTGATGATTGGTAAAGAACAAGCTTTAGTAAATTTAACGCACTTCGTGAGAGGAAAAGAGTGTTTTGCTTTCGAAACCATGATATTTACATGAATACTATGATTTCATCATTTTGCGGTGGAAAAAAGGCAAAAAACAGCTCCGCAACATTTATAAAAAAATTAGAGCAAAAATCGTTGATATACTGAGAAATCAATAAAAAAATTCCTTCTATGGCGTCACAATAATCTATCACAATAATCTATTAAAAAGTAATGAAAACCACAAACACTTCCCAAAACGACAACTAAATTTTCAAGAGTTATAATCAAACTTTCTTTCAAACAACTTTTTGTTTATAATATTAATAAAAATTTTTGTTTTTGTAAGATATCCGCAAACTTTGGAAAAAATCATGTTCAATAGAACGTTCACAAAGTGAAGCAGATTTCATGTAAGCAATTAAAATTACATTTTCCAAAAACCTGGACTTTTAGCAATCATTCCGAAAATAATTTTTTCCTAAAAATTAAAACTATTTCAAAAACCCAAAAAGCAAGAATTATTAAAAATGGAAATTACATAAAAAAATAAAATAAATAAAAAATACTCTTTAGGAAAAAAAGTTTGTTAGTAAGTTCAAAATATACCTTCTACGTTCTGTTAATCTAACATAAAAATTAGTAGTGATACTTTCTCAGAAATTTTCAAAAATGCAACTTAAGTAACCGGACACTATCATAAAGTAACCGGACATTATCATAAATATCACCATGTGCAAGTCAAGATGCATTATATGATCTCCTTACTTCAAATAAATGAAGAAACAAAATAAATAAAAAATACTTAGACAATTAGTCTGTTTTGAGTCAACGCCACAATAGCAAATCATTTAAATAGAAAAAAGCTTGAAAAAGAAATAATTTCAAAATACTTTATTGATAAAAGTTTTTTTTAGAAATTCAGTCCTAAATTTGCGCCTCAATTTCATATATGGCGAGATAACTCAAGATACATATTTTCAAATATATAATATATTTGTAGGTCTTTATCACGTTTATTTTTTGATTTAATACTACAAAAAAATAAGACAAATTAATTTCTCTACTGACCTTAAGGAACAATGAAGTTACTTAAAAATATACATAGCTAGGTTAATTGAAGTGTTTGAATTTGTTTACAAGTACAATTTCTTGCAAAAGTAGGTTTTTCAATTATATTTTTGGTTAAGTTTCACGACTTCAATGAAAAACTTATAAAATTCACAGAAATTATTACTCCAAAAGTATACATAAAATAAAACTTTTTATCAGTTGTTAATAAAAAAATATTGCAAAATTACAATATCTACTTAACTTTTGTTTACGTTTAAACGTTTATGTTTAGTACAGGTTTTGTTTCTTTAAACGCATGCAAAATTTTGATTATTTGAATGTTTTTTTTTACATACCTAAAACAAATTTAAAATAGCGTTTAGACAATTCTAATTAGTATCCACAGTGAAGGAACAAATGATAAAAATTAGTAGGTCTATTTCAGTAGATTCAAGATAAAAAATTTTTTTATAAAAGAATAGAGCTCTATCTCATTTCTAAAGCAATACTTTTCCATAGAACTTTAAAATTCTTTTTGGTAAATAGTATGTAAACTTGTCAATAAGACTCAAACACTTTAAAACTTCATTGAAAAGGAAAATTGGAAAGTGAATTTATTACAAACATAGCCAATACATTTATTTATGACATGTGTTCAAAACCAATTATATAACAAACAATAGCAGCTTGAATGGGGAAAGAAAATCTTAAATAAATCATGATTGAATAACCTAGTAAAAGATCTTGAGTAGCTGTTTTTGAGGTTCATTTAAACCTATTCTTTAAGTTTTTAAATCAGTATGCTAATGAAATATAACACCTTGTGAATGGTCTTTATTTCATCTGTGACAATAAATATAATTTTTTCGACTTTGCTTAAAGGTGTTTTAGAGGGGCTGTGAAAGTGCGGTTGGTGTATGGAGAAAATTTTGGGGTATAATTTTATTTGGGAGGTGTTTGGAAATATAGAGAAGTGTATGTGTCTGGGGGAGATGTCCTGCCTAAAAATATTATGGATTTGGCTTTTTATTAAGGTGTATGACACTCACCAAGTAATGATTCGTTATTTTCCTGAGTTTTTTTAAAAAAAACAATTACACTTTTAAAGAGTAACCTACAATGAATCGGTTTTCCAATGATAAATTAGAGACAGAAAATAAATAATCTCAAAGTTTACTACAAGACTAAGACCACAAACTATTAAACCAAAAAGAACACAGTTTATTCCAGGATAACTAAAAATATCTCCAGTATTCCGCTTGATGGAATACTGGAGATATTTTATTTTGAATATATAAACCGTATAAAAAGTAGAATTATTTAATATTTAATAAACCCAAAAAAACAACTGCATTTAGCATGAGATTTTGTTTAAATTTGGCCAAAATTCGTTGGACTCTTTGCTATTCAAGCACATAAATGCTCATAGGTGTAAATGATGGATTCTATGGTCACAAAATTTGAGTTATTTTTTGAAAAAGCCAGAATTGACAATGTGAATTTATAAGATGTTTTTCATAGAAACAAATATTTAGCCAGATGGCTAAGGGAAGAGACTGACCATACCAAGAAGGGCATGCCAGCATTCTCTTTCTCTCTATTTAAAATTGAATGGTATTAGAGAGTTTGCTAAGTTAATGTTTGAAAAGATACAGTTAACACAATTTCCAATTAATTAATGCCAGCAATGATATTAGCACACACCCATAAAACCATATAGAATAGTGAATGCAACAAGTTTTACTCAGGTTTTATTGCAAGTATCCAAATATTTCAAGTTCTTTGGAATACATTCTTTTCACGTAAGAAAACAAACAGAATTTCAAAACTATTCAGTTGGAATTTGTAAAAGCATCTCACAGAAAAAATGAACAAACAATCTGTTAGCAATAAATTTCTATAAAGTTAAAAAATTTTTTATAGATATAAATAACTCTCGTGTTAACATAATAGTATATAAAACCCAGCATATACTTAAAGGACGTTTATTTTAATAAGAAAGCATGGCTATCGAACTGAACAAATAAATATTCCAAGAAGGAAAGCATATTACAGCAGACTAAAGAACTGAAATTTAATGTCCATCAAAATCTTGTTTTATATATAAAGTTTATCTAGAAGCGTTATGAAGCCCAGTAAATTTGCTCAGGGAAGCCAGGGTGAAAGAGAAATTGAGGCAACTTTATACATCACCATGTCAAGATAATACAGGGTTCAATTTCCAAAATGCTTTTACCAAAATTATAACCTAACAATTATTTTAATTTAAACTAAATATTTTCAGTAAGGGTAATCCTTTATACCACCTTTCAGCCAAAAAAGTTTGAAATTTTGCTCTGAAATCTAAAACTTAAGGTGGTTTAACAAAAAAAATTTTTTTTTGCCATATTCACAAAATTTCTTCATATTAGATAGTCCCAATAATGGAATTTATTTATCAGATTACAAAATTTGCATGTAGTTTTTGAAAAAAACCTCAAATTGTAGCAACAAAAAGCTAAAAAAAGTGAGAAAGTATAAACATCATATCTAAAGTAAATCCTTTATTAATCAATGAAGTTTTGTACGAGTATTCTCACACCTATTACCTAGTCCCTGAACTAAAATTAAATTCAATGCTGTACTCGAAAGCTATTTTTTTTTCGATTGCTTTTACGTGCATCATATATAAGGGGTACAGTAAGAAACGATCATGAAAACTGAGGAACAACTATGTAATGTGAGTATAATTCCATAAACCTTGATTTTAGTTCATTCACTAGAATTAAATTAATGCTAAACAAACAGAAAATTTTAAAGTCATTACTTAAGCGGATCATCATCTTAAGATATCGTGTTTTCCACTAAGTAAATTGATGGAAATTTGTAAATAAAGAAAATCACCTTAAACATAAACAAAAAGTAAAATAGTCCAGGTGCATATGATTTTTTCAACTGCAAACTCTTACTCTTTATCAATTCAACTTTTATTGATGCCCTTTAGCTTTACTCTCCTCTTTTTAACCCCAATGTTCTCTTTCCTCTCCATATCGCTGAGTTGCCGCTTATCTTTTCTTGTAGAGTCGATTACCGTCTTGGGATCAAGTGAAAGATTTAGGTGACAGAAAACAAGTTGTAAACCAGATGTTCCCTCATTAAAGCTGAGTACAGCAGAACTTACTCCCATTTCTAGATTGTCTTTTTTGACAAATACATTTTTGGGACACCTAGACCAAATTAAATTATTGATCCCTTCATTAAAATTCTGCATTACATCACGGAGACACTTCCTCAATAACTCATATTTACTCAGATCACCAAAATCTTTCAGTAAAATATCAAGTATCCGTTCAAGATTTACTTTGGGCATTTAGTTACTATCTTCCTGATCTCCTTAAGGCCTTCTCCATTTACACCAGCTTTCAGGATCTGTTGGACATAACACGTGGTGGTGAGATTCACTATTGAGATTGGTGATAAAGAACCATTCAGATATTCTTCTTTATCTGGTAGACTTTTTTGAAACTAGTTAATTTTCCGTTTCCTGCAGTCTGTCAAACAGCCTTTTCCAAAACATTTTTGAATGGCATTCACAGCATTTTCAGTTAATTTTTCTTTTCCTGTTATTGTTAGGCCACTCTGTTTCTTCTTTTTTCGATTAAGCCCAACACACTCAAGCTTTTCGGGCATTACATCATATTCAGCTTATGACTTACTAGCAACCAAATCATTAAAGGATGAGGAGTCCCCATCTCCAAGACAGTACATATATATAAGGTTGTAAGATGCCGTAAAATGTTGGAAAATATTAACTGCGCCAGCACCTTCCATTGCCCCAGATGATTTTTGATGATTCAGGGAACGTTTATGATTAGCTTCCATGGCAGCATAACCAGGGTGCTGCTTTTTGTTGCTCCAAATTTAATGCTCTCTGCATTACTTACTCAAAATATCGATATCATCACATAGAGCTCCGCTAATGGCAGTCACTATGCCACTGAACAAAGAGTGCCCATGCCTTTGCCACGAACCATCAAACAAGACATTCACTAATTCACCTGTTACAGATTTCTGATTAAAATCAGCTTTAATTTGATTGGCAGCAAACTTCATACAATCTCTTGCTGCAGATTTGCATATTCATGGAACTCATATTTGTCATTGGTCATTGGTGTCATTGGTGTGTGTCCTAGTAAAATTTCTCGAAAGGCCACAATCATTTTTAAATATTATTTTTTCCTTGTGTTTTCTTGCTTTTCTCTACAGTATTCACTGGTATACGTGCACCATTAATACTTACATGATGCACATATATTTCGTTTTGACTTGTCATTTTCAAAAACGACTCCACCATTGCAATCAGGACAACAACCAACTTTCTTGAACATTCCTTTTAGTATTGTGAAGTTTATTATCACATTAAAGTCATCTGAAGACTGGTTCACGTGTTTCAAATTTACCAAGTTTCTTAGCACATTATTTTTGTGGATGGTAGATTTGCTTCAGGATTACGATTTTCATTTTTGTACCTGTGTCCATTGAATGATATTTTGGCTTTTCTTGAAGTATTTTTCTTATTTGACATTATTATACAATACTACCAAAATTAACATTAAACAATATTACTAAAGTTAATAACACAAAACAATATATGCGGGTAGTTTAGCTTTTGATGAACAGTTTATGAGAGAAGCATGGAAAAGCTACTATGATAGACTCCTTAATACAGAGATTGAATGGGATAGGAATGGATTAGTCACCAGCTGAACCAATTTCTGGCCCAGTTTTAAGGATAGAGAGATTGTGTAGAATTTGCTATATCAAAGATAAAAAGTAAGAAAGCTGCAGGGCCATCAGGAATAGTTTTAGAAATGTTGAAGGCCTCTGATGAGGCTGGTAATTATTTGCTAACAGATTTACTCAACACAATAGTAAGTAAAGGTGTATTCCCAATTGATTGGGAAACTAGTTCAATTGTATATTGCTAAAAAGGAAAGGGAAATTCTCTAGTGAAAGGCAATTACTGGGGGCTTAAATTGCTTGACTAGGTGATGAAGGTTTTGGAAAGGGTAATAAAGAGGCTAATTAAAGAAAGGATCAATATTGATGCTATGCAATTTGGGTTCTTGAAAGGGTATTATTGATGCAATTTTTATAATTAGGCAGCTTCAGGAAGAGTATCTGCAAAAGAATAAGAAATTATATTTTGCAATTATTGACTTAGAAAAGACTTTTGATAGAGTCCCACGAGATGCGATATGGTGGGCAAGGAGGAAATTAGGAGTTGAAGAATGGATTATCTCAGTTGTGAAATTCATGTCTGAAAATGCAAGTTGGTACAAATACACAACAAGTGGTACTTCTAGTGAGGAAAACTTCATTAAGGTTGGTGTTCATCAAGGCTCTGTTATTAGCCCTTACCTTTTCATAATGGTGCTAGAAGCCTTATCACAGGAATTTAGAATAGGGTGTGCATGGGAATTGTTATATGCAGATGATCTTGTATTAATTACAGAGAGTATGGATAAGTCGATTCTTAGATTTGATAAAAGGAAGGAATGGATTGAATCTAAAGGACTAAATGTCAATATGTCAAAGACAAAAGTGATGGTAAGTGGCACCACGGACATCAGAAAAATTCCCATGGTCAGTTTATAGAAGTGTTGGTAGAAATTTAAAACAGTGTGACTATTGTAAGCTTTAGTTACATAGGAGTTGTAGTGGTATAAGAGGTACACTGACTGGTATACAGGATTATAATGTAGATCATGTTCTGGGGATGTTGTTTTACTTGGTAGGCAAACACTGGATCCAGTGGCTGTAGGTAATGATTCCTTGGATATGACTGACAAGCTTTGCTATCTAGGCATAATTAGTGCAGGTAGTGGTGCAGAGGAAAGTTGTGTTGTCTGGATAAGATGTGGGTGTAAAAATTTTAGAGAACTTTTAGCTTTGTTACCCGCTAAAGTGCTCTCACTAAGGGCAAAAAGTAGACTCTATAATACTTGTGCAAGAAGTTAACGAAAGTGACCAGAACAGATTAGAGAGAAATGACATGATTATGGTAAGATGGATATGTAAGGTTATATTGAAGGACAGGAAATCCTCTCAGGAGCTACGCGAAGATGTGTTCTAGAAAATGCTAGAGTAGTACATCAAAAAAGTGGATCAAGGTGGTTTGATGATGTTGAGAGAATGGATAACGATAACTGGGTTAACAAATCAAGGGGAATAAACGTGGATGGGAACATCGGGAAGGGTAAACCACAATGACTTGGGAGCAGGCTGTTAAAAATGACCTTAAGTAGAATGTGCATTGGTGCAGGATAGATTGCTATTGGAAGAGTGCCATAATAACCCCGTCTAACCTATGCTAGCGTGAAAAATGGACATTAAACATTATAAGAAGAATACACAATATCACTGAAATTAATAGCATAATATTAAAGGTCTATCGCAACACTAAAAACAGAAAAGTCAGTTGAAAAATCAACACCACACATTTCTACCGCTAAGAATGAGTTATTTACTTTATAAATTTACGGCATTACACAGACTTGGCCACTATACCATAATTCAGGTCTGTAAAAAAAGATTAAAACAACCCAGATAGAGGGATAAAAGTACATTGCTAAGGGCTGTTGCTAGTCAACTTTTGTACACATACCTTACTTATAATCCTAAACAATACATTTTGGGGTATTTTTTTTGGAAAATAGTCTTAATTCAGCGGTAATTGTCCTAAAACATACAAATCTAAAATTACAAAAAAAATCCAACTTTTTTTCCAGTTAAACCACCTTAAGGAACATATTGTAAAGGTAAACCATGTCCTATGAAAAAAAATATTTTTTGCAAACTTGCTATAAAATTGGATATATGGCAGCTTACCTGATATCACTAAAGCAACAATTCTATTACTTAAATTATTTTGAATTTTATAATTGAGACAACAAAAGTTAAGTCTATTAGTATCAGTCATTAAGCATAAAATAAAAAGATAATCACTTTGGGACAACAAAAAAACTTGTTTTTTTAAAAGAACAGTCACCAACTTAAAAAATATTACAAATATAAACTTTTTTTCTTGAAAAGAAAGTGAAAACCTTCTATTGATTACATTTAATGTAAAATGTAATTTTCTATAGAAGTAATCAGAAGCACCCATATGTTCAAAGAACCCTATTCACACCTAACCTATGTAACTTCTACATTTTGTCTTTGTAAACAAACTAGTCACATAACAAGCTTTCAATGAGGACAGAACAAATTCTGATAAAATGTACATAATTTTTTGATAACTTAAGTTCTCATGTAGATCCAGAAATTCCCCTTTTTAATATTAAAATACTTATTTCCTAACAAAATTTCCCCATAAAATCATCAGCAAATTTATTTGTGATTTAGGATGTTTGCGTAAATTTTCAAAAATTAGAATAAAATCAGAATTTTGTTTTTTTTTATATTTTATTGAGTGTTCATTAAACAATATTTCTTTTTTTTTTTGCCTTAGTTTTCCATGACCATTTTTTCCCCGGGTTTTCTAGGTTGTGGTGAAACCCTAACCCATTTATAAAATCTCATATAACCACAAGGAATTATTTTTCATTATGCTTAATTGCAAGAATTTCAATCTTATTTCTGTTTTAAAAACTTTTGTTTTTAATCTTAAACATAATTGAAAAGTTTTTAACAGCTTATATCAGACATAAAAAATCTCTTCACAAAATAAAGAACAATTGAGGGGTTTAACATTCACGTGAGCAAGGAGTCTAGTCTGGGAAGATTTAAAGCAACTAATCAAATAAGCCCCCAAAACAAGATTTGAATGATTAAAGGAGGTTTTGTTTAATAAAAAGCAGAAATGCCAAAACTATTAAGATACTTTTATAGGTATTTAATAACTTTGAGTATTTTTGTACAACTTGTCAAAATGGGCCTCAAGCTTATTTGAGAGGAAAGTTATTTGATGGTAGAGGACTTATTCGATTATTTACTGTATAGTCATCTTTTTACATAAGACTACAATATATAATTTTTCAATCAAGTTCTTCATTCATAACTTCCATGGCTTCTTCATCAATAGAACTTGTCTGTGGGCTTAGCAGCGATTCCATAAGGTTATCTAGAAAGTACATGAATATTGCATAGATATAAGTTATATTAAAAGATGCAGATGAATCTTTCAGGGGAAGCCTTACTCCCATTCAAGAGAAGAAAAATCAAAATGTTCTTCATTTAGTAAAATAACTCATTGGTATTAACCCATTCGAAAACTTTCTCAATTTTACTCCATAAAAGTTAGCTTGCTTCATAATTTCAATTACATTCCTTTTTTTTTGTTGAAATATTCAACATGGCGGTATCAATATCAAAAATGCTAGTCAATTCATTTTAACAAGTTGAATGAAAATAACTTTCTGTATTATGAGTGCAACTTAAGAACACCAATTTGAGCAAAATGATCGTAAGACCTATACTCAAATTAAGCACTTAGCAATAAACTATGAATAGTTTCATTTAAGTCTTAAAGCCACAAAAAAGAGTTCTGAATTTATAAAAAGGGAGGCATGAATATTTTTAAAAAGCTTGAATTTCTAGAAATGGTGTGAATTTTTAGGTGATGAATCCCATAAAGGAATGAGATGGTATATGGCATTGAAGACATATTCAAGACGGTATATGGCATTGAAGACATATTCAAGAAGGTATATGGCATTGAATTAGCACTTTTGAGACGAAAAATTTCTCAAAAACCATAATTAAAAGCAAAAACCTTTATATAAAATACAAGAACACTAAATATAAAATTGTGTATGTTGTAAAGTTAATTTGTACATTGAGAGTAAAGATTTGATGTAAAATGACAATTTTTAAAGAGCTAAATCATTAAGTATATAGCAACAAAATTTTGATTGGAGGGCATCATCCAATACGCTAAAGCTGAAGGCCTTAAAAACAAACCAAGTGTGTGTTAAGATACAACTGGACATTTAAGGGTAGAGGGGGCGAGGTTTGTTGAATAAGAAGCATTTTACTTTTTTGTACTATACTTGAAAGAAATATATTAAACTTTCCAACTGTAAACTCACTTCCAACTGTAAACATGCCTATTTCATCAGTTTTTTCTTTGTGGACATGTAAAAGCATGAGATGTGGACGTGTAAAAGCATGAGATGTGGACGTGTGGATGTGTAAAAGCACGAGATGTGGACGAGTGGACGTGTAAAAGCATGAGATGCGGATGTGTGGACGGTGTAAAAGCATGAGATGTGGACGTGTGGATGTGTAAAAGCATGAGATGTGGACGTGTAAAAGCAGAGATGTGGATGTATGGACGTGTAAAATGTGACGTGGACGTGTAAAAGCATGAGATAATTTAAAAGCTTATTTATTGCAGTTGATCCAAGATACCTCTTCATGAGTTTTAAGGTGGAAAACGATTGTTCGCTGACGGAATTAATTTCAGGCATAGCTAACTGAAGCTTTGCTAAAATCACCTATTGAGGCATAAAATGCATCTGACCTGAACTCAAATTCTGCAAAACAAAACTAATTTTTCTGCATTTATCACTAGCTCTTTTGTATAACACCGACTTCAACTTACACAATTTAATTATAAAGATTTGAAAAAAAATTCTTCTACTTTAGTGTTTCAATCAGCTTTTCAAGCAACTCTCCAATTTAATTATTTTTTATAAACATCATGGGAATGTTTCAAAACTTTTCCACATTATTTCCTTTCTCTTTCATGTTCTCTTTTTTTAAATATATTTCTCTATCGTCAAATATAATTTATTTTGAAAAGAATTTTGGGGGGCATTTGCTTCTGCTGTCCACACCCGATTGCTACGGGCCTGATCATGAAGAGGGCAGTCTTATTCCTAGGACTGGAATACATATTAACGTATATGCTGATTACAGAATGAAAAACTTTACCAAGTTTTACCTTTATCAAAATTCTCAATAAAACATACTTACAGTCATAAAACAATCTAAAAGACTGGATTATGCTGATTAATTTAAACTAGAAAATTTGTATTGTAGATTTATATCTTTTAATACTAAATAACAGTTGTTACCTATTAGTCCAGAGAAAGCAGACTTTGGCTTTTCTGGAGGAGGCAGTCCAAAAAATAGTTGTCCAATTTGGTCCAGATACTAAATGAAAAAATATAAAAGAAAACAATTTACATTTAAAAATTCATTCTGGACAGAAAAAATTTATTTTATAATTATAAATTATGTCTTCAATTCTTAGACACACAAAATAGAAATTGAATCTATTTTGAATGTGTTGAAAAATGGACCCAGAGGAAAAAACACATTTTTTTCTTATGAAGTATTTCTCCTTTCCCTTAAATTTAGCTTAAAAAAAAAATATTAAAATAAATAATTTTGACAACAAGCTATCTATAATATATTACAAAACATTGTCAACCATTGTGCTCAAAAAGATGACATTGTCTCAGCGGCAAGGAGCTATTATGAGAGGCAACAAATGATTGGTACCTGGATAGCTCAGTTGGTAAGACATCTGACTCCCAACCATAACGCTCCAGATTTAAATAGGGTATCCCCCACTCAACATATGAGTAGCATTCGATTTGATAAGTTTATGGCTGTCTGGCTGAGAGGTTGTTTACCGTAAGCTCAAATGGGAGCTCTAAGTACGCCAGAACAGTGGGTGATCATCTCTTAATAAGTTTTACTTTTGATGATCTCACCCCATTATGGGAAATACATAAAAATGCTGTTGAGGAATATGGGAGGTTCTCTGATCTATTTTTAGTTTGCTGATTTTGTCAGAATTTCTTGTTAGAAAAAAATCAAAAATTTTTGGGATCCAGGACTTCAATTAATAAAATTTTTAATAATTATTTGGCTTAGCTGAAATTACACATAAAAACAAAATATTTTTCTCTGATAATTTCACAATATTGTTTTGACGGGCTTTCACCTATGGTTTTATAAAAGTTTATGAATAACATTATTTCAGATATTTATTGTCAGTGCATAATTACTAATGATAGTACTGACGGTCTATTCATTACTAAGTGTTTAAATCTTGGTTCATGATAAACTGTTGGTAAACGGGTAATAAAGTAATTGTAGAATATCAAATTTATCCAACTTATTTATTAAATTGTTTCTACTCTCCTTATAATCTACATTACATAATCTACATTATTTTGTTTTGGGGTGATTTACACTCAACAATTATTATTCAACAATTTATCCACATTATCAATTGTATTAAAATTGGTCTGATGACAAAATTGCAAACCCAGCACTACCTGACCATTGCTTCATATTAAAATGATGGTAAATTGGTAAGAAAGTCTAACGTTTGTGGGTGGGAGATCCTCGAATGTTTGTGAGCAATTATGGAAATATAGCCTTATTATGAACCATTTTAACAACCTAAATTTTTCTACCCTTGACTTCTGCAGAGAGACTCAATGAGAATATAAATTAAAGAGACTTACTTGTGAGTATGTAGGATCCCTGTGTATTGAGAGACTGTACTGTTCACATAATATTGTATATTGTTCCAGATTACCTCTGAAAGAAAACACATATCATTCACCTATGATTCAGTAAAATCTTTGTAATTTCAAATATTTATTTAGTTATTTTCTGACTTTTTAAGTCATAAAAATAGCAACGTGGCTTTGTGATGCAAAATAAAAAAATCTATATAGAACCTACTAGAAATTATGAAAATACAACTTTTTACAAATTTGAATTCTCATAGGAAAAAACACAGATGAAAAATGGACGTTAAAAATTTCTGTGGATATAATGTCCAACATTTTCAAATTACCAGAAGTAATATTTTTTAATGCTTACAAAATCAGTCCAAATTTGAACTGTACAAATTGAAAGATGGCTCTCATGAATTGTAATATTTGAAAAAAAAGAAAAGAAAAAAAAGAAAAGAAAAAAAAGAAGAGATTTTTAGACATGTGGCTAAAATGATCAAAAGAAGTCCATATATTCCTTCAGGGCTCAAAAAATAAGCGTACTAACATATCAATAAATTTAAAAATATTAATTTGTTGTGGGTTTTAAACAGCCTAAAATATACATACATATCAAAGTGATGGAAAAAAAAAAGTATTTAAAAAAATATGTAATTTTCAGTTAAAGAAAACCTCGGTTGATTAAAATATGGTTTTGAATATATGTGTGCAACATTTGAAAAAAATATTTCGGCCATAGCAGACAAGCAAAATTTAAGACTAAGAGATGCAACATTTGAATTGCAGGTCAGTACTGGTGTCTGGGGTTCACTATTTGAACGTCCTCCAGCTTGTTCTGCTCAGCAATAAATAGTGAAACATCTTAATCTATGCAATGCACTGTACAGCACTTTTGAAAAAAAAAAACAACAGCATGGAAATAGGCAATAAGCATGCTCTTCAGGATGGGTAAAACATAGTACACGACTTAAAAATTATTTTTAACCCCTTAGAAATAAAATCGAGGAGCTGTTAAAATTTGGCTTCGTACTCGTTTTTTAAAATCGTAACACCAATATTTTTTTCCGCATACGACAACGTAATAGTCAACAAAAATTTTTTGAGGCCTGTTCTCTAACTTCATATATCCCTCAAACTTCATAAGTTCCTCTCACTCCATGCTAAATTTAAATAAAAAAAGTGAAAGGATTTATAAATAAATGAAAAATAGCGATTTTTTCTGAAAAAATTTATGGGAGTTATCATCATTTGACCTAAAAGACTCATTTAAATATTATGAGAAACCTTATAATAATATTTAGTCAGAATATAACTTAATCTTCGAATCAGCTATACCTTTCCAACGCTTAAAAAAAGACAGTATTTTGTCAATAAAATATTTTTCTTTTTTTCTCTTAAGATTTTCTTTTCTAGAAAAATAGTATATCTGCAAATTATAAAAATAAAGAATATAATAAGTATAAGCATAATAGTGTAAAGAAAGGTAACAAAGTAAGAGATTGAGTTTATTTTCATTGAGAGGCTGTGTTAATATGCCGTTGATATAACTTGTGTTACTGAAATTAACATTTTTGAAAAGTGATAAGTGCTCAAAAGAACAAAATAAAACTAATGTTCTCTAAACTCAGATTTTTATAACTAAAAGATAAAGCTTAGATAGCCATTGCTTGTTATGATAGACCTAATTTGACCTGGGAGAAGAAAGCTTCTTTATAAATAACATTATTCAAAAAAATAAAAATGGAAACACGCCCTAAGGGCAAGATCAACAAAATATAGCAGATAATGATAATTTAAAAACAAAAATAATTGCTTGTATGATCTAAAAGATTATCCTTTGCAATCCCTTTTCTAAATTTGCAATTGTTGCATCAAGAGCTGTAATTGTGTTCTGTTTCGCAGCAGCAGTTGTTCAAAAGGAATTAGCCTTAGCCAACAAAGCCATATCTTCTTTATTTTCTGCATCTACACTATACTTCTCAATGTGACCTTTAAGTCGTGTAACACAGTTTTCATCAAATGATTTTTTCCTTTTAATTTCTCCGATTTTCTCCTTACCTAATTTTCTCTTGACACATTGTTTCATTTCCTTTACAACTTCCTTATTTTCTTCCAAAGCTAAAATTTTTAATGAGCACCTCGACAACTCAACAAAAGCTCTCTTGGTATTTCATATTCTTCAGCGCATATTTGTTGCCCTACTTTCATGTAATCGTATACGATTTGCTGGCTAATTAACCACTTTTGTTGCAGGTTTTCTACTAGGATTTCTTTGCTTACAATAAAACCATGCTCAACAGCCGCTTGCCCATGTGAAAAAGTAAAAAAAGTTATAAAAATATTCCATGGTGATGAAAATCTTTTATTACCATTGAGATAATGTCCCAGGAATGCATCCAGCCAGTCAACATTCATCTTAAATGCAAGGAAGTCATGTTCATGCTCATGATAGACTGATGTCACGAATTCGTCGCACTGAACTGTTTCAGAATCTGATTTTATGGTTGTAATCCATTTCATTCCGTAAAGCTTCTCTACCAGACCATCTAACTTTAATTAGCATTCTTCTTGGTAACAAATCATTTCAACAGGCGAAAGACATGCCGAATTACAAACAACCCAAAATTGTAATGGTGTTCCCTCTTGTAACTTTGTAATCAACTTAATAAGTACAATCTTTTTAAAATAGAATTTTCAAACTATCAGTTGCTTTAGATTTTTTAAGTACCTATTTTGTTGCTGTTTCCAAGCGGACAATGCTTGGAGGAATTATGTGATCTTTATCATGAAATTTTTTTAATTTATAAGAAGTGGCATTGGGTCCATCCATCCATAGAACTTTGAAGCATTTTGCATTGAGGGAGATATTCTAAGATTCAAAGATCTTGTTATGGAGGTTGATACTGTTAGCTCTTCACAGAAATGTTGAATGAAAATATCTCGTTTGAACCAACCTCGTCTCATCATCAAAAAAGAAACAAGGATATCTATTTGTATTTCTTATAAAACTCTATTCATACTTTCAGCATATTAACACAATAGATAGATAACAAAATATGGTGCCGGAATGATCTGTTTATGAAGGATACTAATGAATACCAAAGTCTATACCAAAATTAGTATAATAAGAACTTACCCATCTTAAATTCTTTAGCAATGCCATTATCCCGGAACATATAAAATTACTTCAAACTTTTCTTCAAAACCTTACTTCAAAAATTTCCCCAAAACCATATATTAATTCAGTATGTAATCCAACCCTTATTTTATTGAGTATTTTCCTCAAAACTTATTATAATTCATTTAGTATTTTTCTTAAAATTCTACTGGAATTTTGCTAGAAATTTCCTCAGAGCCTTACATTAATTCAGTGGGCACTTTATCTAAAATCTTATTTCAGTCTGTATTTCACTCAAAAAATTTTTTCCTTACGTAATGTATGTAACAATTTCAGTCAGTATTTTACTCAAAATATATCAGAGTTACTGGGTAGAAAATTTAGGTATAATATACTCACTGAAATATAAGTTTTGAGTAAATTATGGAATTATTCTGATAAAAAGCTTTTATCTAAGTTCACTGTGACATCAAAAAACAACAGCATCAACATAAGAGAATACCTTTTATGATTTCATAATCAATTAAAACTGAAGTAAAGAAAAATTCAATAAAAACCCCCAAAAAAGGTAATAAATAGCTACAGTTATCAAAATTAAATTCAAATGCTCCGAATACAAATTAATTCGTACTTTTCAATAACCAATAATAAGAATGCGATGAAATTTAAAAGGGGCTGTTTGTAGGGATGACTCTTCCGCTGTATTCCAGGGTGTCTTGAAGTATAACCGTAAAATGTTGTATTAGCTGTAGGGTGATTTTTCAAACATAAGAACCTGAAACAAACCAAATAATGTTCTAAGCAGATATTCATATGAAAGTTAGGTAAAAAAAATATCAATAATTTTCCAAAACTTTTAGCTATTGAAATAAACTAGAACAGCCATGAATTTAACAAAAAAGCATGAAAAATTTCACTAAATGTACTGCTAGATAATAACTTTAATTTCTTTTAATATTATAACAAGAAAATGCACCTTTTACTGTGTTAAAATTTGACTGAAAAGCTTATAATTTTTCAGAAAATTATCCTAAAATCTAATTATAATCCCAAAATATGTTAAAAATTTTTTTCAAATTTAACATTCAAAAATGGTATTGATAAACAGCCCTAGTACAACCCTGTTGTTTCCTTAAAATATAAATTTTGATTTGATGCCATTTGACATGCCTGATGGTAGATCAACAATAGGGCATTGGAATTTATGATTACTTCTATTATTTTTTTAATTTGTAAATTTCAAAAAGTTTCAGACATATTTGAATACTCGCTCAAGATTTAATATTAAAATTGAATAGATAATGACATATGCATAACCTTTTTGGGGACACCTGTGTGAGAAGTAAAGTTTGTGCGATTAAGCAATGTGCATGTCAGACGAATATAAGCTATGCAAGTGAAGCAAAGAGGAGAAATAAAGCTAAAACTAACAAAAGAACAACAAAAATTTAATAAAAGGTATAAGTATAAATTTTTTGGTGCATAAGCATTATTTTGTGAATATTTACTTTAAATATACTTTGCAAAAATGAGCGAATTTAATTTGAGGCTCATAAATTTATACTGACATACACTTTTCATGGATATGTCATTGATAAATTTTTGGTTAGTTTGACCATAAACATATCAACAGAAAGATCCACAATGAAAACTCGTTCCTTTGTTTTTTGCATAATGTTAAACCATCCTCACAAATGGTTATCAGACCCTTTTTAACTCTCGTGAGTGCGGATTTATAATTTTTCAAGATTACGAAAGTTACCGACAATTGCAAGAAAAATTTAAATGATTTTTATTGGCTCATGATGGCACCTTAATAAAAACCTTAATATAATGTCTATTTTTTTTTTTTTTTAAATATTGTATCAAATCTATTTTACAACGTCTAGAACATTTAAGTTAATCCTCGTTTTTTTTGGCGAAAGCCATTTTATTTAAGAACAATATTGGGCCACACGTGTTGCTTTATACTAGAAAGAACAAACAGTGAAATAAAGTTAATATTAGTAAAAAAGTTGGGAAAAATAATAAATTAACTAAGTTTAGCTACATTTTGAGATTTTATAATATTGCTCTGTGTTAAATTATTGCTAGGTAAGTGGATATAGAACGAAAAAGATGTTTATTTTTATTGGCTATAACAGACCCTTTTTTTTTTACTTCATTCTTAACAAGAATTCACCTAAACGAACACGATATACAAAATTTATCATAAGCAAACAATTAAATTTATTTCAGCAAATTTTGTCTTTGTTCCAGCTGAAATTGCCTGATTAACAATATATATATGAAACATCCACACACTTTATTCATAGTTTATCAGTGTCTTTTGTAGAATTAAATTATGCATTTGTATGAAAAGGTTATTTTGCATAAACACTTCAAATATCAATTTCTTTAACTAAAGCTCTCAATAAAATATCTACAGATTTTTTATAAATATACGCTGTTTTTTTTTGTAGCCTTGATTACGCATTAAATGTGTGTAATGAAATAGTTATGCGCAAACTAATTAATCACTTTCTGCCTTTATTTATACTTCAAATAAAAAACAGGGTGTTATGATAATTATACCTCAAATAAAAACAAAATATGCAAGATAATAAAAAAATAATAAATAAATATAATCAACAAATAAAAATTTAAAACTACGAAAATTAGGAAAAATAATAAATATTTTATGCGACATCAGTCCGGTACAATACTTTAATTTTTTTCTTAATTTTTTCAGTATATTTAAGGTAAGATTTTTAAAATAACTGCGAGTGAGAGTAAAATATTCTGTCATCTCAAAATTACTGTATTCTGAGAAATATATCTTAATTTCACTGAATTCTCGATTACTGGCCAGTATACGGTTTGATTGAAAAAAATACATATCATTCTTATTAATTTTTTTTTTATATATACAGAAAAAATATGTAGTTATTTTGCAAATTGTAGGTATTTGGCGCTGACTTTGGTTCTTTCATGGTTGCAGATTTATGACCATTTATGTTTTAAAGGCTTTTTTTTTTATTTGAAGTGCATGAAAATTATGGTTTATTAAATTTTGCCCAAAATTTTTTTTAAATTGGGTGTATTTGAAATTTTACTCCACAGCAGTGTAGCATATGATAAACACCTTCAATTTTTAAGATTTAAGTAAAAAGGTTTTCAAATAATTTATTCATGCTGGATTAAGTAAATTTGAATTTTACAAACACACTGTAAGCTCATTGAGTTTATAATTATTGTTGCTATTGTTACTGTTATGTAACCTTGGTCTCTCTTAAACCACTTTTTTTGAAAAAAATTATATTGGCCCTCTTATGCAATAAATATAAATTTAGACATTTATAAATTAAATATTTATGTTTATAAATTTAGACATATAAATTTAAACAAATTAGAATTTAGAATAGAAGTTAGAATAAATTAATAATAATAGTAATAATAGGGTCTGCTATAAAGAAATCAAAAAAAAAAAAAAATGAACATTTATTTGACATTTCAATTCCTTGGGTAGGGTCTTGAGATGTCAGACAAGTTGAGATGTCAGACAAGTTAGTGATGAGTGTTCGAAATAACTAACTTAAGCTATGATCTATCGTAGGGAGTAATAATTAGTAATAATTAAGATATGCAAACAACAAGTGCAATGTGAGATTACATTTTCAGAGTTCTACATTTTTTATGAAATATCATTTGAGCAGAATTTAATTCTATCTCCGGCGCCATGAAGTTTGATGCATAAAATGCAGTTTTTTTTTACTTTTTTGAATCAAAAAAGATCAACAGTTTTTGTCCGGTTATCGCAGTTAAATTTATATGAAAAAGTTTTGTTCTTCTTGTGTAATTCAAATCAAGATACTTGAATGCAAATTGATTTAATATCTGTTGATATTAAGAAACCCCCTAAGAAATTTTTAGAACAAAATAAAGACTCTTAAAAAAATATTTTTAACTATTGCAGGAGTTTTGCAAAAGATACCAACAGTTAAATATTGCGCAACAAAACAATATCAATGCAATAATCCAAACCTCAGACAAAAACTCGCAAATGGTTTTGTCTTTTTTTGATAACATCACGCTTGGCATGTCACGTATTTCTGGAAAAATTTGCAAGGCACTAATAAAGGAAGCATTGTTGCGTTCAAACCCAAATTGAGATTAATTTTGTATAATTTAAAGTATTTGAACATTAGTTCTTTATTTTATAAATCTAATTGGTTTTTTAGAGTTCAAATACATCATTACGAAGTTTTAAAAAACAAATCATATTTGAATCCTTGGATGCATGGCGATCCATTCTATTCAAACAAACATTTGCACATAACTTTTTTACAATTTTGTCTCCAATTCAAACAAAATTTTCTGTTTGTTCTTCCATTTCATAGCCTTTAAAAACTTCATGCTCAAAAACCGCTGCGATGGAGTTTAACACGTAATCTTCACATATAATTTCCAACATTGCATAAATGTTGTTTACAGTTTCTCATATTCACTAATAAATTCATATGCTGAGAGAGACATTTTAAATAAAAAGGGTATATGCGAGAGCTGTTGTCTATACTTTATCTAGCATAAAGTGTCATGGGTAGATCACAAAAAAATTTTTATCAATCAGTACATTTTTCTCGTCACCGCAAGAGGCTAGATATTAGGTCAACTTTACGAATTTGATAACTATTTCAGTTAATGCTTAAATGATTATTTCAACAAATGTTCACCAGAAGCCATAATACATGTAAAACTTGACTTCTGTGTCAGTGTTTTCCGTAAGATCTGCTTATACTTGGAAAAACATCTTTCAATATTCACTTTCAGGGTAAAATAAATGAGTTTCTTCAATGCAAATTCCGAATGTTTTACTTAGGAAAAATAATAAATCTCAGAAAATGTGCTTAAGATAAACTTTAATTTTAAAGTTTATATAAAATTTAAAAATTTTGATTTTTCATGAAAATAATGATATGGCATGATCAAGATTAAACGATAATTCAACAACATTTGTCTTTTTTTCAAAAACTTTTGATCTAAATTTTTTCAAAATTAGATAATAGTATAAAAACCTACAGAATTTTAAGGAATAAGAAAAAATTTATTATGATTTTTTTAGAACCTAAAAAGTCACATGAAAATCATGCTCAATGTATATATATTATTAACCAAAATAGAACACAAGGTTAATTGTGAATCAACTTTTTAATTTAGTCTTAGATCTTAAAAAAATTTAACAAGATGAATTGATGTTTTATTTAAAAATCAAAAAAAAAACAAAAACAGATTTACACTAGGAAAAAAAAATCAAAGATTTTGTTCAAAAATAGTGAGAGCGTTACAAGAAAATATCAAGCTTAAAATAAACGTTAGGCAATTTTTTCACTTTATTTATGTATTCACTTTGCTTTATTATTTGTAAATTGCAAAAAATATTGTAATGAGTGCACCTGAGAGTAAAAAAAAAAAAAAAAATATTTACTCTAATTTTCGAGCTACAACAATAAGCATAGAACTAAGAGTATTTTCATGGCGAATGTGTAATTTTACTATAAAAATAAAGGAAAGGAAAAAATATACAGCTTATCAACAAATTGTTTTCCAAACACTTTCTCCAGAAACAGGAATTGAGGTAACTTAGGTTTTATATTAACTCCGAGTCCTATTAGAAAAATATTTTCTTTGCTTTCTTTACTGAAACAACCTCTGCAATATCCGCCATCTTGAATTAATGTTATTAATATTTTGGTAAGCACACACACGCATAATAGCAAAAGTTTCCCGGCTTGCCAAGATGTTTCAAAAAAATTATGTTTATATGGGGAAAAAACTTCACAGCAAATATCTCAGTTACAGTGTAGTGAGATCCCGTTTTGCCAGGACAGTTTTCTTTAATATAAACAAAATATTATTTTATAAGGTAAATCTCATATAAGGAGTGATCTCGGCAAACTGAGGGCCCCAGTTTCCAAGGATATTTTTCATTCATATAAACACCCACTAAATTAGGCAGTGTTTATTAAATAAAATATAAATTTAGCATGATTTGATAAAAGCATTTGTTTAATTAGACACTGTTTTTATATTTCATCACAAAACTCTGAGTCTATTCGATTCCATTCATTCTTATAATTTAAAGGATGCTAAATAAATTTGACTTTTAAATAAAATGAATTCAGTGTCTAGACGCGTTCAAAATAATTTCAAACATATAATAAACAATAATTTGCTCATCTTGTGTATCACCTTGCAAAAATAAAAAATGCTAATAAAAAAGATTCAACAGAAAATCCCGCACCAGCCTACAACACAATGCAAGCAATATTCCCCTTTTATTATTACTATTAACGAATGTTTGTAAAACACGGGATGTTCTGTCAGTTCTGTCATAAAACACGGGATGTTCTGTCAGTTCTGTTATAAAACACAGGATGTTCTGTCAGTTCTGTCATAAAACACGGAATGTTCTGTCAGTTCTGTCATAAAACACGGGATGTTCTGTCAGTTCTGTCATAAAACACAGGATGTTCTGTCAGTTCTGTCATAAAACATAAAAATACTGTTACCAAAAGAGCCTTGTATGGATATAAATAAGTAAATTAGTATAAAATATGAATAATTATAAATATTTAAAAGCATAAAATTATAAATGATACAAAATAGAAAGTGGCATAATTGTGTTACCGAAAAGATAGTATCAAAAGGTATCAAACAGGTAATGTTGAACTCGTGATTAGGACACTAACCTAATGTCTGGAAATAAGGACATAATATTTTAAGTAAGAAAATACTAGTGATTAATTTTAAGTAATTCTTTAAAATTGTATGTATCTTTAAGGAAAGCTTAGAAAATGAATCCACCATAGAAATACAAAGCTTTTCGTGCAATCTCAAGTTTTACTAATTTTCAATTGTTTAGTGCTTTGATAATTGAAGATGAAAATTTAAAGTAATTATGAAAGTTTTCACATACATAGGGGTCAAAACAAATAAAAAAGTTGAATTTTACCTAATTTTAGGCAATTTTTCTTTTTATCAACCTGTATCTATAATAAATAGACTTCTATGACATATAAACGTAGTCTTATATTGCTATTTACCAGTTTATATATATTGGCAGTTATTTACAGTTAACTGGTGTAACTATCTAGGATAACTGTATAGCCCTCAAGAGTAG
>JAUZNK010006113.1:0-25678 GCA_035046665.1 Euphysa ruthae
TAAATTTATTAGTAGAAAAAACATCGTCTTTATAGTACCACCATATAAAAGGTTTTTCAGGGGCTGCTACAAGGATTTTTTCTTCAAGGGCAGCCAAAAATAACATCGCATAACTTGGCGCCATTTTAGTCCCAATCGTTGTACCTATGAGTTGCTTAAATACTCGATTATTATGTTCGAAATGGTTGTTTTTGAGAGCACATTTCGCCAAATCCAAGAGGCTCTCCGTGGAGACAAATTTGTCTTTGTCTACACGTTTATTTAAAGCTTCTTTAACAGCTTCAAGACCTTCTTCTTCAATAGTACATAAAAGAAAATCTTCTGGTATAGAAGGAAAAGCGCTCAATTTCCTGAAGAATTTATTAGTGTCCTGTATATAGGAATTAACTTTTTTAGCTAATAGTTGGAGATGATAATCTAAAAAAGAGATGTTTTCAGTATAGCAACCGGTGTTAGAAATAAATGGGCGGCCAGAAACGAATGCAGACGCATATGGATTTTAGGTAGTTTCACTGCTAGCATCTCTTATCTTAACATTATTGAAGTGACACTTCATTATTATAACCAGCGGCTCAACACTTCTCCAGTAATTTCTTTGTATATGTTTTTATCACTCAACTGGTTTTCATTAAGGAAGAATTAGAGATTTTTGGGAGAGGACTTAGGTTAATGCAGTAGTTCCTTTAAAGATAAAGAGGTTAAAGATTCCTATAATATTTGGGGCGGAATTCTTAACTACGACTCCCCCAACGTGGTATATTTAGTACAATGCAAAAGCTGCAAAAACAATATGTGGGTAGTACATGTACTAAATTCTGGCTTAGATTTAAAACTATCCAGCCTGTCACAGGAAACATAGTCGTAAGAAAACTGTTTCACAAATGTCTTTCTGCGATCATTTCAGTCAAACAGACCGTAAAGGTATGAGGGGTTGAGAATTTATTCTTATAGAGCAAGCACTGGTGTTTATTACTTTGCGTTTCTGGAAGTATGAGCTTAATATTTTTTGTTCCCCATGGGCTTAATGAGCGTGATATGACACTTGATTATGGTTAAATTTGTTTTCTTTACCTTAAGCATATATTATTTGTCCACCAGTTTCATATTTTCTTCATACATGAAGAAGATATGAGACATATCGAAAATTTGCAATTATAAAAAAACTGTGTTTTAGTACCTTTATATATACATTTCGAGTACAATTGACCTATAAAAGGTTAACATGTAACTAATTTGCACAAAAAATTTCTAATAGTTTACTGGTTAGATACGAAGAACGATGAAAAACGAAACACAAAATTTTAATTTTTTTCATCTTTAATTACATGCTTTGTAAAGCAATCAAATTCTATTTTTACTAATTTATTGCATGTCTTACTTCTGCTGTTAAAATCACATAATTTGAAATAAAAAAAATAAAATTATATCCTTAAAATTTGTTACATTTACCTCTCCTCGTGCCAGTACAATTAATAAATCTATATTTATTTACGTATGATAATAAACTATCAAATAAATAAATATATTAATAAATTAATTCGTTTGTCTCATGGGAGGAATCAAACCCCGACCTCTGATTTCAAAATCAGTTTGAGTCAATCAGTTAAATTTAAAAAAGCCATAATAATTTTAAATAATATAAATCTTACAAAAATAAAAATTTCTAATATTTATTTTAATATCAAAAATCTAACCTAAATTTTCGCTTAAAACTTTTTAATTGAAGTAACTATTAAAAATATTTATAAGCTTGAACTTAATTTTTTTTTTCTCTGAACGAGCTTTTGAGATCCTCGCTTTTCGATGAGGCGCCAATTTAATCTTACAGCAGACTTGTTTATTTCTTTTTACAACATTTTTGAAATTTTGTTATTTCAGAAGTTTTCGGAAAAAGATCACGCAGCTTTTCGGTAATAAAAAGAAAGTAGAAGAAAAGTTTATGCAAAAAGAATAAAAAAGTAGGCTAAAAAGAGGTGGGTACAAAAAAAAGAGGGAAAATCCTAAGAATATATAGCACACTAGATAAAAATGCGAAAATTAAGGAAAAATTATTAGAATAAAAAAGGTTACAAATCATTTCTATTTACTGTTGCTGCTATTGTCATTGGTACCAAATAATTGATTAGAAAGTGTCAGAATTACACGGTCTATAGGGATTCTCTTCACCTTTATCTCCTGTTTAACCTGACCCATTCATTACTTTTATAAGATGCTTGAATAGGGCTCCGTGTTACTTGCGAAAAGGATTGAATTAACAAAATAATATAATTTAAGAAATTAAAACTCATCTAAATAAGGTAAAAAGGCATGCAAAATTTCATAAGATTATCTGGATTTCCGTTCACATTTTTACAAATTCAGACGTTTTATTTTCATTGTGTTGACTCACAGCAAAATTTTCAAATTCGTTCTTTGAGTTAATATGAACTTTATCTGCCATTCTACATTTGAAAGTGTTCGAAACTAATGATTTAAGATTATGGCTCAAATCATTTTTCAGAGGTTAAGATCTATGTAAGAGGGAGCTTTACACCCAACCTCAATTGGTGTTTTTTAAGAGTTAAGTGTCTGGTATCACGTTTGTTAATATCTCCAATTTGTTTTTGAGATATGTCTATTATATTTGCATAAACTACGAAAACCAGGTTTATTACATTTTTTAATGGCTAGATAAATTTTAAGTACCACCTAGCTGAGTTAAGTTTTTTATCAAAAAAAGAAAATAAAATAGGAAAATAAAAAGGGTACTAATTTTATTAGTCTGGTAAAAAAACTCAAAAGTGTCGCAATCGTCAAAAACCTCAAAAAACTTTTCCGATAATTTTTCAATTTTTTTTTTACACCTCAAGCAATTGGAAAAAAAATTTTTCAATATTTTATAAAAAATATATATATTAAAAATTTTTCGATTTAGAAAAGAAGAAAAAATGAAAGACATCGTAATATTCTTAGTTTGTCTAGATTTTTCTAAGCATGGAGCCAGAAAGACGTGAAATAACGATTTCAGACGTGAAATAACTATGAAAATATCCGCTCTTACTTACGTAAACACAAAAAGCATGGCTACCAAAGAGTATCTAAGAACCCTTCCGTATTTAAGTAAGTTTGAATTGACTTGTAAATTACTGCATACGAAAATTAAGTGGGGAAGCAATATTTTCTACAAAAAACACATGTAGGTTTAATAAATCTAGCTTTTACAGTTTTTAAGGTCTCCTTGTTTTCGTCCTGAGCACAGAGTCAGAAATAAGATTAGGAAACTCCTGAAAGATATTCCCTTAAATTTTTATTTTACATGAAAATATCCACAATTATTTTACGTAATCCCTAAAACCAATATTAAAAAAGTGTATAAAAGAACACTGGTGTATTTAGGTAAGACTTTATTTTTTTTCAAGCTACCGAAATAACAGTGCCGAAGCAATATTTTCCTCAAAGGATAAACCCAATGTTTAAATTTTGTTGATGTATTTGAATTTTTTCTGAAATTTCTTAGCTTTCGTTCTGAGCATATATTTAGAACGAAAACTAGTAAACCTCAAAGAGATATAGTTTTAAAATTTCTGAGAAAATATTATCAGCTCGTGACGTAAAAGCTATGAATACTAAACTTTATAAAAGAAACCTTGTGTATTTTAATAAAACTGGGTATACTTTTAACGTTAATGGAAAATAATTTGGCCAAAGGCATTGGATAAATTTAAACTTTGTGTGTGCTCTTTCAAGAAAATAATGCATCGAAAAACTTGTTTAATGGGTTCAGTAGTATAAAAAATAGCTAACTTTACTTACACATAAAAAGGTTCTTATAAATCCCTTTGTAATATTGTGTCTAATTGAGGATATTTTCATTGACATGGCACGTTTTTTAGGGAAGAACTGCATATTTCCAAGTTATCTGACTCTTTGCTTGGAGCAAAAAATAGGTAAGTTGAGAAACAGGAAAACCTCAAATACCTATATTAACAAAAGCAATGTGAGTATTGTTTGAGGAAAATATTGCTTCCACACCATTATTTGGCATTTACGGGAACTTAAATATCTTCACCTATAAATGGAAAGGGTCTTATCAACACCATAACAGTCTTGATTTTCGTATTTACGAAACTAACTGCATATATTTTCATAGATAATTCACTCTTTTTTGTAAATAAATATATCTTTCCATAGTTTTCTATCTTTGTCCTATACAAAGAACAAAAACTTGCTAAATTTGGAGAATAAGAGTTTGTTTTTTTATATATTTATTTTTCTTTTGTAGACAAACATGCACATGCATATAAGAAGCATGAGGTCCGACTTGCTGAAAAATCACGCAGTTTTTTAGAGCAGGTGTTTGGCGTGTTATAAAAAGCACGAGTATTTTTTAAAACATCAATAAATGCAAACCTTTCTGTCGGTCCTCATCATAAAGTTTTATACACACTCTAAAAGTTGGTTTCTATCTGGATAGTGCTCACTGCTTCACATCTATCTTAAATTACTTGATTATTCTAGTTATGAACAAATATCGTAACATCATCGCACATGACGTAAACAATTAAAACGATATAAAAAAAAAACGATATCAATATACGTAATTTCCACTACAACACTCCAAAGATTAGAAACAACAGCACATACACAATCAGTATTAAACGGAAATAATTTAACTTCATCTCTGAGCAAATATCTGTTTCATATACAGGATCAATCAATGTGTCACTGACATTGGATTATATTTCGGATAAATTAAAGAGTGTTATCATCTAATGTCGCTGCGTATATTTACATAGATTTTAATGTTCTAAACTTTTAAATGCTCAGTAAGATTGACAACCTATTTGTCATGTTGTTGCAATTAGTTAAGTATAAATGTTGCCACTCATGGACGTTTCAAAATAATCAGAAGGATTATTTTTGATTATCATAAGGATTATTTTTTTATTTTTTATTTACTGAATTTAACAATCTTTTGTCGATTTATAAAAGCATCAAAATTTATTAGATTCATATTTTGATATTTTTGATTTTCATATTTTTTTTTGTTTTTTTTTTCTTTCAACTTGCAATATAATTTTTTTTTACATTCTATCTATTTTTTTTTTTTTTTTATTAAAATTTACTTTTGCGATTTTATAAATATATTACACGTCTAAACAAATATAACTAAATTGTTTGAAAATGTGTTAAATAAAATGGATTTGAAAATAAAATAAAAACTCGATATATAAATGTTTCTCTATCATCCTATGAGAACTACGAGAGTTCTCACCCCACTATCTGTGTATTCTTAAAATCATATCAAACACATTTTTTAATCAAAATCCAATTTTTATTGATTCTTGCATATTTTCGATTTTTTTTTCATTTCACTGTTTTTGAGAAAGAGTTTTTTATAAGTTTGTCTCTAAAATGGGTAAGTGAGTGAGTGAGTGAATGATTGAGTAAGTGATGAAATGAGTGAGTGAGTTATAGAATGAGCGAGTACACAGAAAATATGATTAAAAAAAAAAAAGTTTAAAACAATATTTAAAAGTTGAATTACAGGAATAACACAAAAAAACCCGGGGCTTTGTTTACACTATGATTCTAAATAGCAAAATATATAATAATAAGATATTAAAATTGTTCTCACGTGTTCAATTTTGGAAAAATATACATGATAAGCCCGAAGTTGGTTTTTCGTTTTAATAAATGCTAAAACATTGTGTTAACTCTATTATTCGTAGGTAGAGCTATACAACAACAATAACATAAAAAAGTTTAATCATATTTTTAATAGAAATAATAGTTAGGACAATAAACTAGAAACTATAACTAAAGTTTCGCAAGAAATAAGTCTAGTCTAGTTTATTTTGAAAATACATATAAACGTGCATTAAGAGGTGTTAATAATGACTGTATATTGAGTCCTTGGGAACTTTTGATGGACAATAGTTGTAGTATTCAAAATAGAAACCTTCAGCTTTTAATGGTCGGGTGTATAGAAAGCACTAAACCAATTGAATCCAAAATTGATTTGGAACATTTTTGATCGTAAGGCAACGCCTTATGATCTGCGGACTTCGTATTTTGTCAAACTGCAAGTTGCTCGCACTGTTACTTATGGCAAAAATTCCCTGCAATTTAAAGGTAGTTTACTGTGAAACGCCCTTCCAGATGATATTAAAAACAGTGCAAGTGTTTCTATTTTTAAAAAGAATTTAAAACTCTAGAAAGAGAGTTGCACAATGATCTTGTTGTAAATAGTTTTTTCTAATTTTAATATTGTATTGACTCCTTGTTTTATAATTATTTTAGTACATTTTTTGCATTACTACCTTTATTTTATCAAAAAAAAAAAAAAAAAAAAAAAATTTTGTTGCTATATGTATATCAACCTTTATTACATTATTTTTATTATATTACATATATATATGATTTAACTAGAACCAAATATAAGATCGAATTGAATTGAATGGTATGGCGACCTTGGAGATCGTACCAAAACGTGCCAATTCATTTTCTTTCAAGAACTATTTGCTCTATGCTACAAAAGTACTTGATGTACTGCAAAAGATAGGAAAGTATAATGAGTTTATAACGAGGCTTGAATACTATGAACCAACCATGAACATTGCTTCGATATTATTTCGAGTTACGAATTATATTACGACTTCATCGTCGTTTTTAACAAACTTCGAATTTTTGCATCTTCTTAAGCACAATATTCTTATAATAAGAGTCTTAAGATTTGAGAGATATTGGGTTCATTTCCGAATATGCCTTAAAAAATGGATATAATTTTAATTTTGGTTACACAAATTATTACAGGACCCCAGCTATTGAAACTTTCCATCTACTTATAACACAGAACAAATAATTAACGAAAGCAGGTTTTATTTCTTGAGTACCAGCCAAAATATTTACATAAGAAATTTATATATAAACAATATGGTTCGGAATAAGTTTTTTGTATGATATTACATATTTTTATGTATTTTTATTAATGAACCAAACTCCATTATATATCTAACATATATGCCTGTGAAAATTGTTTACTTATGAAGAAGTACGGTAGTGCACGAAGACATTGAAAAAATTTATCAACAAATATATTGAAAAAATAGAGTGAAAAAAAAATTCTGTTGGCATTGCTAAACAAATGGAAAGGCCAGGCTATAGAGTAGATTTAAAAATAGCAAAAAATTTAAGTTTTTTTTTTTTCATTTTGTTTTTTTCTTTTTTTTTGGGGGGGCGGGGGAGGGTGTTTCCAGGGAGCGCTTGTTGTCGAGGTGTATGTACATAAATTTACATTGCTAACAGCAAATGTATGACCTATTTTCAAAAAAAAAAGAAAAAAAATTGAAAATAAGAAAATTGAATATTTAGTATTTAGTTTGAAAATTCCTTTGAGTTCTTTTATTAGTACCTGCAAATATTCACCAGATTGTAGATAAGGTATAGATAGAGTGGCATTCTAATATTTAAAAAAAAATTACTCACATACGATTTTGTATGTGAAATTGAGTTTAGATTAAAATTTTTTTATGCGAGAGGCAGAAAATCGTAATTATTTAGTATAGCACGCATATTTTAAAACTTACCACAAAATTAAATGCGTAAACTGTGACAAGTTGGAAATAGTTCATTACCGAAAATGAAACTTTAAACGTTTACCTTATAATTCTTTTTCATGCATATTTTTTTCTTTTTCATATTTTCGATTCAAAAAAATGCATGTAGAAAATTTTTTTGAATTATTCTTGTTGCTTTTAGCATATGTATTTTTTATGGAATAAGTATCTCTTCGACATGATTATAACTTGCCCCGGAACTTCTTTCAAATGAAATATGAATAAACAATACAGAACAATGGATTTTTCCAACGTTATTATCGTGAAGAACCATACAAAAGGATTGGAAAATAAATTCATCATTGATAACAAATCAAGACTCATCTTTTGCAAACTCAAACAGCTTTTACGAACTTTGCCACATTATTCTTTTCTTTTAGATCCTGGAAGGACAATCTGTTTACTGCAATATGTCAAATATATCTTCCTCATATACAGTCCTTCTAATATGATCATATGTATAATCTTTTTCAAGTCAACATTCATAGCACAAAAATTGCACCAGAATAAATCTTGCTAATTCGTATTTATTGAGTTATGAGGTAACAATAAACCTATATAACTTTCCTTGATGATAGAAGCAGTATGCGTGCCAAAACGTAGCAAAAAAATAGATAAGTATCTTAATTTACTAAATGTTTTTTACTTTACAAAAAATGTTAGTAAGTTAGTGATCATTAGTTATTTTGACAAAATAGAATAAAATTACATTTGTAAAGTTACTTGCATTTTGAGGGATTTAAGATATTAGAATCCAGTATTTATCTGGAGAGATTTTAATTAAGGCATAAACATTTTTATCACCGAGGTTGCCATTGTGGATTTTTAATGTTACATTTTGATTTTTAATTATTACATTTATGTGAAATTAATTTTGAGGGTACGTATACTCGAACCCAATGTCTCCAGAAGTTAATGCTGTAGAAAAAATATTTGCTATATTTATGTGGATTTAATTATAAAGGTTCGCATGGTCTTACCGAACACCTACAGGGGTAGACACCGCAAAGCTAATATTTGTGGGATTTCGGTGGAATGAGCTATAAATGGGTTAAGGCGATAGTCTCAATAGGCAAGAGGTTGCCTTTAGAGTTTTTATTAAACTTGGTCACGATATTTTATAAAGTGTTTTTCGTAACCGATTTTAGACTGCAAGGTAACGAAATAGGTGTAACATATTTATTAGGTTTGGTTAAACTATTTTACAAGGAACTAAACGACTTTGATTATGAGCCTTTTGGCTATTCAGATAAAGATTTTCTTTCGTCAGTTCAAAATTTTTTCCCAGTTTGAATCTTTTGTGTTGGTTTTAAGTTTATCAGTGTTTTACCACTGACAAGACCTTAAAAAACAAATTTGAATGTGCAGAATTTTAGAAATCGCGTAACTTAATTCAGGTGCCCATTTACAAATAAGTTGTTTCGTTTAAAAGCGATGTTATACTGCTAGGCTTTGTTTCGATCAAGATAGATTTAAGAAGGCCAGCCTGACGTGAGTTGTATAAAAGAAGAATGTTACCATATAGATTCTAATTTTGTGCGCAAGGAAAAAATGAAAAATTACTTTGAAAAAATGCGCGCTAAATTAGAGTAAATTTTATTACTATCAAATTTTTTGATGGGTGAACATATGGTGAAAAATTTCCTTATTTATTTGCTGATTTTAGAGGATAATGAAATTGATTTAATTTTCTTACGAAGTTTGAATTTCAGGCCGACTCCTTAGCAACCGAGATGCTTATAAAAAATGGTGAGCTGAAATGTTTCTAACAGTTTCTAGGTATTTTGCGATGTTATTTATTTAATAAATTTTCGAAAGGTTTTACAGTTTAAATTTTTAAATTTCCAATGTACGTTCATTTTTTTTAATCAACTGCAACCGGATCACCATCAATTAGTTCCTCGGAATAACCTTTCATATCTTCGAACATGTTCTTCGTGACGTTTTAGTAAAACATATCATTGCAGACTTTACTCGTATCAGTAGATGTGATTTCGCATTTATCATGTCTTTCTTCATGAGTAAATAATTGAAGACCCAACCAATGATTAATTGTCGGGTTGGAACAGGTAACTTGAATTTGGGGTTGTCGAGGCTTGCTAAATCTGTGGTTTCCATTTCATTAAACAGATTATTCTCACTTGAATCGCTAAGGACAGCTTTGAAATGTCGATTTACAACCAAATACAATACTTTCACACTTGATGTACAACCAACTTGGACTTCCAATGAGCCAACATCATTCTTGAACAAAATTTTGAGCACTAAATCACATTTATGTGCAGAGAAAGAATCCAACGTCAAGAAATATCTTGGTAAACTAAACTCTTCCTTTTTTAGGGGTATAATTTATCCAAATCTATCCACATGTGCGTCCTTTCTTTGTCTACCCACTCTTTCTTATGGGTTTTAGCCAGGAGAAAGAGTGACACTTGACACCATGAGATTTTTCTGACACCATGAAATTTTGTGACGTTCGATCAGTTCTTCCTTTAAATGATCATAGGCGAAAGACATTACCAACAGCCATGACTGCTAGGACTACCGTAAGGTGATGATTTTCAGATCCTGCAGTGTCAAATATCACTCATATTGCCCCCTTTCTGATTTTTGCGGCACAATATCAAACCACGTTGGTGTCTCGTCCATGTTACCAATAAGGCTCAATGGATACTTGCCAAACTTCATGGCTTTCACACATTGAAGATAAAAGGTGTGCACCTTCTATTCCAGCTGATGTAGCAAATTCTAGAACAAAGAGGTTCATTTTCTTAAAGCCAGTTCATTTCGTTGGTGAATTCTGTAAATTCTTTTAACCAATTATTCTGGAAGTGAGATCATCGATGTCATGATGCTTGATATTGCAGAAGAAATACTGATTGTCAACGAATTTTTAACAAACATATGTGTTCATGGAGTGAATTTCTATCATGTTCAGTCTAATGTGGAGGTGCATCTCGAATTTCAATCTGAGGATGATCCTATATCCTTGATGATCGATATGCAATTACAGCGAAGATAGTTGAAACAGGACAAACCATACGACAATTTTCAGGGTTCATGTCACTATTATCTTCTATTTTTAGACACGGAGACACAGTCACTGCAACAGTGATTGGCAATAGACAAAACTCTTGGGACCTACCTCAAGGTGGTCTCCAGATTCTTGTATCTTATATGTTTACTTGTGAAAAAAAAACCGTGAATTTTAGAGCTAATGGTTTAAGACTGGCAGAAGAAAATATGCTAACTTGATATTTGACGTACCATCTTATACAGTTTCTTCATTTTTTCATTAACTTTAATTCAAGAGATTTATCTAATTTTGTCAGCAGGAAAAAAAAAAATTTCAGCCAAAAAAAGATGCTCTGGAAAATCCATGCGCGCTAAATTAGCACAGCGCGCACTATAATAGAATATGTTTTACTATTATAAAAATTCAGTGCGCACTACACAATCAGAACCATGAAGTTATTTTCGAGTGCGCGCTAAATTAGGGTGCGTACTAAATTGATCACTGGGCAGTGGTGGTGTTACTATAAATTATTTTAAAAGGGACTCTATTTTACTGTGACTTGCTAAGTGTTACCTAACCAGCTATATTTGATTACGTAACAATCCAAACGTATAATTTAAAATATTCAATAGCTTTTTTCACTTGAGGTATCAAATATTTGACCACAACTCCCACGAAATATTTTTTTTCTAAAACCACTCCAAAATGTTTCCTTAAAACATTTCAAATAAATTGGCAAACTATTGGGGATTTGCATGACCATTTAATACGAAATGTGCTAAGGTGTTCTGAATTTTTTAAGGTTGGATATGTTTTCAAGATTGATTCTCAAAACTAGATAAACTCGAGGCTTAGCACTGAAAAAAACTCCTGTCTGAAAATTCAATAAAAAAAAACCTCACCAAAAACTGTAACCATATCATAAAATATCATTTCTTTCATATAAATCCTTCATATGCAGTTCAAAGTTTTACTCAGATTTGTGTTTACCGAGTTTCGAACTAAAAAGCTTTTGTTCCCGTTTGATAAAAGGTATTGTTTATCATAAATCCTCAATAATTTTATATGATCTTATCGGAGTTATACCTAGGCCTTTATATAGCACTATGTTTATGATTATTTTCCAACATATTTAGAAGTTTCATTTAGAGGGCAGCGAGTAGTGGACCTTATTTACTAAATAATATTAAATATAGTTACGTAAAATTTTAAGGTACATTGCAGTTAAAACAACGTTTGACTGAATCTACATGTATCGGAAATGTTTCTGTTTAAGAGTTTGCATAGCGATATCGCTTTATAACAGAGGGATCTATCGAGGATTTTCATACATATATCAGTTTTATAATCTTATTAATTTCATATGCATGAAGTGGATTAAATATGATAGACATCTTCATAAATATGCTAAAAGCTTTCAAATGATTAAAATATTACGTATCTATAAATTACCTAGTGATTTGTAATTGCTAACCTACACAACATGTTTCTTTATCTAATAAATATATAGAAGCATATATCTTTTGACGTCAATTGCACTGTCAAATCACTGTCAATATCAATCCCTAACCAAATCTATATGCCAAATACCAGCTGTAATTTGAAAGCGTGATAGCGAAAAAAAAAATTCAATTAAAAATGGGTGTTCCATGAATCGCCTTGAAATATTTAAGCACAACCCGATGAAATATCTACTTAACATTTCATTCAGTTAACGCCGAGTATTTCTTTTTAAATTGGTCATTTTTGTTAAATTTTCTACAACACCAGTAAGATTTTCAATGAAAACAATTAGATTTTCAATGAAAAATTTGTATTTTTTTTTATAAAAAAACTTTTAGTCATTTTTTATAAATTTAACTTTTACCGTCTACTATTTGCCTAACTTCGTGGGTCTGCAACGTAACAGACTATGCCACCGAACTGCAAGGCCGTAATCTATACGTGATTCGAATCCGCAAATCAACTGCTTTTGTAGTAAAACCGTTGTCCAAATTCGGGAAATTTCTTCCAACATAATTTAGTTAGTATGTGTCTTTTTTGGTATTCTGTCCCAAATTCCTGGTAGATATATTTGCCAAAATCGGTTTAGGCACCCATTTACTGACAAAAATCGTTGAAAGATCAAAACTAAATCACAAATCTCACAAATGCATATTTGAGTTTCGTCTCAATCAAGCTACTTCAGATATCTCAAAATTTATACTATTAAAAAGCCAATGTCTTAAATAGTATCGCTCCTAAACGACGTTGATTAATCTACGTTACGTCGATATTTTCTTTTACTAATCTATTTGTATTAAATACATTTCCTAGATCAGGGTCAAAAGTTCTAGCTCTCATTTAAACATAACCTCTCATCATACAGACAAGTTTTTAAATTGTTAATATTGAGTAGTTAATCTATTTTATAGTTACTGTATAATGAAAATAAGATGGTCAGTACAACCAATATATAAAGCTTTGTGAAATGATTGCAAGCTTGTTAGCAAGCCAAAGTTTAAAATAGTACATGGTAAACGTTAATAGAAGAGAACTGTAACAGAATTCAACAGAAAACAAATTTTCTTATGGAGTATATTTCATTCTAAGATTCTATTGTAACTTATAAACTTATTTTAGGTTACTAATGATTTTTTTATTTATATTTTTACTTTTTCAAGAATATAATAATTTGCATGTGTTAAAATATTTACATGACGATAGATACATAAATACATTAATTTAATTACGTAAATACAAAATAAATCTTGACAGGAAGTCAAAGACGATATATATTTGAATAAATTCCAACGATCTTTTCATAGAGCCCCTATTTTAAGTTAATAACTATGAACGATAAGAATAAATAAGATATCATGAAGCTAACACTATTAATACTTTGAAAACAGAATAAAACTATGGTAATACTACGTAAAAATCAAAAAAACTACTACGTAAAAATTTAATTTATACTTGTATGTTGAAAGCCTACATTCGTTGTCTCGTAATTTCTTTATCTAGAAAGTCATATTATAACTTCGGTCCTCTATAACTTATAATGGACTCTCTTAGTTTTGATTTAATAAACGATTTAAAATGACATATAAACATTAGCATTTGATAAACGTTGCTTTTGTAGATATTTAAAACCTTTATTTCTAGCATCAATGACTTAGTTTACATATTTTCTTTTAAAATTCAAAACTCGAAATTTTGTACCTAGCATTCTTTTATGGCTGCTCCAACTTAAGTTCTGATCAATTAAAACGCCCAGAAATTTTATCGAATATGGTTTTTTATTTCCATTCAGTCAATAGACAATAAGTATAAAAATACAGAATTTAAGAGAACAATTTTCTGAAGCTCTTTTTCTATGAAATAATATAAATTTGGTTCTATCACAATTTAAGGAAAGTTTTTTTGACTTAAACCACTGTGAAAAAAGTTTAAGTCCGTTATTCATGTCAAAGAAAAGTTTTTTGATATTGCTATTATTTAAAAACAAGTTAGTGTCATCAGCAAACATAATAGTAGATATAAGATTTGAAACTCTATACCATATCATTTACATATATGAAAAATAGTAATGGTCTTAAGCCTTGAGGAACACCGCACATGACATCTAAAACACAATTTTAAGTTTTACAAATTGCTTCCTATTTTTGAGGTACCCACTCAAGGATTTTTCCTGTTATACCGTATGGTGCATTTTTCTTAAAATAATGTCATGAATAACTGTGTCAAAGGCTTTCAAAATATCTACAAAAACGCCAAGTACAAACTGGTTATTTTCAAAAGAGTTGGGAATTTCTTCAGTTAACTCTAAAATAGCATGTTCGGTAGAACTCCTTTTTTAAACAACCAAACTGTTTAGTATAAAATGAATGATTATTTGAAAAATAATTAAATATCTTATTATAAAAAGCTCCCGCAATAACTTTAGAAAAAAACCGGAATTAAAGATATCGGCCGAAAATTACATACAAGAGCATGCTTACCCAAGCAATATTAAGTAAGTCAATTATTAAGAAACACGTTACTAGTAATTTCATCAAAACCACTAGATTTGTTGTTTGTTAAAAGGAATTGAATTATTAAATTCTTTGGAACTGAGGTCATTATTTTCTATTTGCTGATTAATGCTCGTACCGAGATATTTTTTATATTTATCTTTCTCCATCGAACTATTATCAGATGCTAAATTAGGACCAACATTAACACAGTATTTGTTGAACTCGCATTTCTTCTAAGGTATCAATGGTTTTTCCGTTTAAAGCTAATTATTTTGGAATTTGATCATCCTTTACTTATTTTCTATCAATTATTTCATTTAATAAGGACCAAGTTTTTTTTGCATTTGCATTTGATTTTGACATAGTAAGTTGATTAGAATAATAATTTACTTTAGCTCGTTTAATTAACTTGTAAAACAGTGATTTGTAAACTTTGTAGTTGTGGTCGTCGTTAATTGAAAGAATTTTTAGAAACTTGTTATAAAGTTTTTGTTTTCGCCTGAAACTCTCTAATAAACGAAAAGTTTATTCAACTTAACTGGTTTCTTCACGTTTTTTTTTTTTTTTTTTACATAATTTGAGTTAAATTATTTCGGCAGTCATAATACAATAGTCTCACATGTCAAATTCAGTCTTCAAAACATTCCTACTCATTTCGGTTTAAAGGTCCATTTTATACCAAATTCAATTATGCAATGCATCATGGTAGAGTTACAACTTATGTTTTAAAATTATTTCGAGAATATGTATCGAGAATATCTGTTGAAAGAGCTTATTTAAGTTCAAAATAATTCAAAATAATATTTGAACCGAATGAATGGATATAAGATATATAAGATGTTGAACATTTGCTTGTTTTAAAATCAATTGAAGATATTGTTGCTTTCAGGAGCCGTACATTCCTACAAAAAATCTACAGGAACACTACAAAACTAAAAATCTGAATAAAATGGCTTAATAATTAAGAGATAAAACGCGTGTCATGACTTATAAAATTTTATTGAGCGACGTTTCAGGAGACATGCCGCTCCTATCACCAGGCTAGTTACAATTAAAAATTTTAAGGTTTATATATGGATAAAGTAGGCTAATAAACATTTGGTTTCGAGCCTACTCTATCCATGATGAATGCCTGAGTTGAAAAACACAAATATTTTTAAAAATGGCTTAACTTGAGAGAAAAAAATGATTTTATGGCTTCACCAATATGATGAGGATTATATTTCAGGTGTACTGCAGCTTTCAGAAATTTCAAATCATGTCAAAGAGAAATTGATGCCGAAAATATTTATAGTCATAGAGGTTATATTAGAAACATTTTGACAAAAGCTTTATTTCAAATCAGGATTCTGAAGTTATTGATGGAAAATTCGCTGTGCTACAGTTGCGATCACAATGATATCGGAGAGATGTATATTTAAAACATAAGAACCTCAAAGATCAAGAGAAAGAGTTATGAGGGAGAAATAAAGAAGTGAAATGTTTGACTAACGTATTTTAAGACATCGGCTTTACATCTTTCGGAACCCAGCTCCTTGCACTAATGGAAAAAACCAATCAAAATTAAGAATCTACCTATAGTTTAATTTTCATTATGATTTTATATCACGGATCTAAAAAAACATAAAATCGATCGATTAATAAAAAATCCTGAAAATAAAAGTTTGTTTGAAAAACCGAAAACTATTTTTATTAAAAAAATACCAGGGAAGTAACTTAATAACATCTATTGAGAGGAAAAATGACGCAAACTTTGGAAAAGAAAATTGAATACTAAACGTATACTCTTTTTTTTGGCATTTTGATGTTGATTTCATATCAGCTTTTTAGATTGTTTAACAATGTCTCAAGTATAAAGCGTTTAGGATTAAGGTTTACCCAAAAATATTGAAAGAAAACAAATCTTTGAATATATTCAAATATTGACAAAACTAAATGGGATGCTATATAAACGTCTTGACTGAGGTAAGAGCTATATCTATATCAGATAGAATAAATGAATGAAAATATTTTCTTGCAAAAAAGACATGAGCTTATGCTATCTTTATAACATTTTTATATCATTAACACATGTATTATAAGGAAACTATATCAAGTCAGCGTGCGATATTTGATTTATTAGTTTGTCACAGTTTTACAAAAATGTCAAAAACGACTAAATTAAATGTTTGTTTAGTTATATTTTGATGTTGTTAATTTCATTTACTGACACCCAGCTGAGGATACAAGCAGAGTTTTTACAAAGGAAATAACAAGCTCACACATGAAACTCTCATCTATAGAAAATTAATTTCTTGATACTAAAAAATATATTATTTTACTCTGCTTTTCTATAAGGTTTAAATCGAGACTCTATTAAGAAAACATCAACTGTTATTTGTGAAACGCCATAACTGCCTTAAGTGGTCATACTGTATACCGTTACGCTGTAGTTATGATTAACAGCAATATACTTATAATATTTAGTGTTGTAGAGATAGCATACTGTACGATAGTTATACAATGTAGTGTGGTAGATATACCATACACCGTGGCAATTGTGTCTCATACGGTGTTAGTTATATCATTTTAAACAGTAGGTACATAGTATAGCTGGGTAATATCATATAGTGTAGCGGTCCCACATTGCATATTAGTTTTATATTGCTTTTTAGTTTGGTCGCCAGGTGGTTGTTATGCCTTATTGGGTGGTAGAGCGGTTGTTAGGTGGTTGTAATGTCTTATTGCGTGATAGTTCTGTTATTAGGTGGTTGTTATTTCATACTGCGTGGTAGACCTGTTGTTATGTCGTTTTTATGTTTTAATGTGTCATAGACTTGTTGTTAAGTGGTTGTTATATCAAGCTACATGGTAGACCTGCTATTAGATGGTGGTTATATCTTATTTCGTGGTAGTTATATCATAATACGCGGTAGTTTCATTGTAACGTAGTCCCTCCTTTTATAAGGTTTCTGACATCTGGTTCTCCATCATGGATGTAAGGTTTTGACTATGTTGTTTTTTGTCGGCTGGTGTTGTTGTTCAAAGTTTTCTAAAACGACTTGGTCTTGAACTTTACACTCACAGATTTTTAAAAGGGAAAACTACGCCTGATCTCATTTCTTCACTTACTTTGAGCTGCGGATGTCAGACCAAGGTTTTAAAATAAAACTACGACTGGAATGTTTGGTCAATTGTCATGTTCAACGGTCGAAATGCTTTGGATTTTGGAATATTTGTATATTTAAAATGCACCTACGATTATCAGGTATGATAATTTTCAATTATATCTAATTCAGAGAGATAACTAGAAATTCCATAGTTTTCATTTTAATTTTCCAGACAGTTATTTAATTATGCAATACAATCTCTAAATTTACTAATCGAAAAGGTTTATCGAAAATAAGTCTTCCATCATTTTGGGTTTCGATTTCGATATTTTGGTTAGTATTACCTTCAGAATCATAATATAATTAATTGACTTGATCTAGTGATAAACCAATAGGAATAAAAACCTGTCCAGAAACCCATAGCCACATAGTTTTGGATTTAACCGTACGTATGCGAGAGGTTGACCAAGATTGTACCTAAATCATTAGGTTTTAATCTATTATAGGCAGAAAAATAAAATGCAAAGCTATTAAATGAATTTAATTCATTGGATCTAAAATATTTTTACCTTCCATAAAGTAAAACAACTGATAAAAACGATCCAGATCCATCATAAACATCTCCCGAAATCTTTCTATTCTTTGATTGTGGGTATTTTTCCCTGTAATCATACTTCCTCTGTTTAAACCTAGTATTTATTTCATGTAATCTGCAATTTTTACATTTTCCTGCTCATGATCTTGCCGTACTCGACTTGGTAATCCATACTTCTGCACACCTTGGAAAAACTGTTTCGGATTTATTATTTTCGGTAAACTCCAAAGCTACGGGAAACCTATAAAACCCATCAATGACTCCAGTTATAACAAAATGCCAACAAATTAGTTTATGATTTGTATCAATATGCCAGAGGTGGTTTGGTCCTTGCAGATTATAAGTACGCCTGTGGAGTGTTCCTAGGGATCTTTTATGGATACCCGATTCAAAAACCCTGTGAAAACCTTCTCTCAAAAGTGTTAGCTGAATTACAATACTTTCTTTTTCATTTTTCAGTTTTTTTTTAAATCTATAATCTGCTTATCACCTATAAATTGCTTTTTTTCAAACTGATAACAGTTTAAAAATTTCCGAAATTAAAAACCCATCACAGATAAGTTTCTCAAGGATTTTTTTCCGTATACAAAACTCGGGTGCACCACCATAAAATCAAAAGCTTTTCTGAGGTTGGCAGTTATCATAGACCAAACACTCCAGTCGTAATTTCATTATAACATCTCGATCTGACATCCCCAGTTCCTGAAAATCCAGCCAGGAAAGTGAAGAAATGAGATAAGGGGTAATATTTTCTTTTAAAAATCTATGAGTAAAAAGTTTGAGAACACTTTGAATAACCATACCAGCCCCCACTTAAAAATACAACTTATGTAAAACCTTAATAGGTCTACCACGCAATAAGCCATTACAACCACCTAACAGCTGCTCTACCACGCAATAAGACTTAACCACTATCTAACGTCCTAACTAAAATGTAATATCATAAAACCAGTACACAATGTCGGACTGCTAAACTATATGATATAACTACTCAGCTATAGTACTTTTCAATATGATATAACTAACACGGTATGAGATACAACTGTCATGGTGTATGGTATATCTACCACACTATTTTGTATAAGTATCGTACAGTATGCTATGTCTACAACACCAAATATTATAATTACATTTATCATGAGTACAGCGCAATTTGTTTTGGTATGTAATGGTGTACAGTATGACGACTTAAGACAGTTATGGTTTTCCATAGTTATTTGCGAGTAAACGAATTTGTATTTTTTGTATAAAAGGACCAACAAATCTATACATTCATCCTATTCATCTAAAGAAATCTTTATTATTTTAGGAGCTCTGCTAATCATAGCTGATATTCACATGAACAAACTAGGATTCTATCAAAAATAATCTTTAATTAGCAATGCACTATCATACAACAAAAATATAAAAATCTTTAAAATAATGTCTAAAATTTCTATGGATAATAATATGCTGACATTCATATCTAAGGAAAGTATCTGTAACACAGATATTTTTCCTTAGATATTGTGATTTCGGAGTATTCTCCCAACTTAATTCGTTTAAAAAAATTTATAAAAGGGATTCATATTTATATTTTTAAGAAATATTTACCAATTTAAATAAAAAATTTCTGCATTTAATTCAGAAAATCATTAAATTTATATCTGCAATTGTATGAAGTTTTTGTAATGAAATTAACTAGCAGATACGGGAAAACGGCATAAAAAGCATAAAGAATTAAATTACTAACCTCTTCTTCGTGTTCCATTTCCATAATCTAAAAAAAAAAATAAATAAATAAAAAAAATATATATATATATATATATTCATTTGACCTACTTTAGAGGCACATTGTTGGAACTGAATTTCAAGGGATTCATGGCTTTTCGTTCAAACATTTTTCTCTCTATTTTTAACTTTTTGGTTTTATCCCAGTCTAAGTTGCAGTTCTTTTTATTATTGCCGAATTGCTGTACTTATTTTTGTTGATGCGTTTTTTGTTTTGTTTTAACCTCGTTTTTATTTGGGCTTTTGTTTCATCAACATATTTTTCTGGAGCATTCACTCCATAATATAATTTGGTCTTGTTTTGAAGGCAGTTCTATAACCGATTTTTCTGTATAATTTTCGAAAATTCTGTGACAGTGACGCAATCAAAGGTAGATAGACGGTAGGTAGGCTATTTCGGTTAATTTGTAAGCCAGTGTTGTTGGGCATTAAAATCCTATTTTTGACCTCCTTCACTATTTTTTGTAATTCAGATATTTCATAACCATTCTCAATAAATATACATTTGGGCCACAAATTCTAAACACTTTGTGGATAATTCCTTTAAAAATGCCTTTTAATATCTGTGGGTGATGGTTCATGGTTCACTCTAGGTCAAAAACTTAGAAAGACTATCATCTACATATCTATAAAATAATTTAAATCTATTCGTGGGTTAGTACGCAGTGTTATATTTATTGCTTTGGCGTTTTGATATTGAAGAAAAGATTCTGCTAACACTACCATGAACGAAAATCCTATAGGTCCTGAATTTTCAATTTCTTGTGTTTCATTATTCCATAAAAATTAACGGCGTGACAAGCACAAATCAATAAGTTGTTTTAGTTCACAAAAAGTTAGCTTAGTTTGGTTATTAAAATTATCATCGTTTTTAAGAAATCGTAATCAACTATCTGTGGCATCGCTAAGAGGGAAGAAGGGTATAAATTTACAACTTCAAAAGGTACCTAAATTTCTTCTTTTGTAATATGCCATGGCTTTTTTTTGTTTAAATCTGGTTGAATGAGATAACTAGATAATTAGATAAACCGTAACTAGGGGTGACAATAGTTTAACACTATAACTCTCATCCGGTATGCTTTTTCTGGTTTGTAGGCCTTCAGTGCTCCATACATTCTCGGAGTCACTTGGGTACAATTGTTGATATTCGGCCGTTGGGAAAAGTCTCTTTTTGTTTAATTGAGAGAGATAGACTTTTAATTTCATCGCGTAGCTGTGTGTTGGATCTGTATCAATAATTTTGTTTAGTCCAACTTGGTCTTGAATTTTTTTGATCGCATTTTTACGTTCTGTACGAACAAAGTCACTACCTTTATCGAATGGGTATCTGTCTATTAGTTCATAGTTTTTTAATTTTTTTAGTCATTCTCTTTGTTCTCGTGTTAATTTATTGTGTAGTCTCGTTTTATTTAGTTTTAATTCTTACAAAGCGTCTTTCCTGAGATTTTGTTGTGCAATTATCACTTTATTGTCAAGGAAAAAGAAAAAAAAAAAAAAAATATATATATATATAACGATTTGTTTCTAAGATTAATTATAATAAATTAAGGGTTAAAAGAAAGTATATCTATAATTAGGCACAGATCTTACATTTGCAGTATATATCAACAACTTTAATTTCAGATTTAAAAGTAATGATATTTTTGCACACCTTAAGAGTCTTAGGTATTTTGTTCCATGCTAATTTAGCACCGAGCTCAAGTGAGTTTAAACTAGTAAATTGAAAATTGTGGTCAATTTTAGGTGGTATCAGGACACCACCAGCCCTAGAGCTATAGAACGTGACCTTTTTTTTAAAAATTTCAGCCATAAAGTTTGGATTGAGAGAGTTTAGCAATTTAAATACCTCGTACATTAGAAATTCGAGGTTCCTAATGTGTAGGTATTTGGAGCCTGTTATTTTAAGTGCTTCGTCAAATGGAATCAAAGGATGATCTAAGATGACACGAAGTGTCTTCTTATGGCTAGAGTTAATTAGATTGTTTGCAGTTTTGCTACAAAACATCCAAATTAAAGGACAATAATTAAATATAGAGAGGATAAAAGAATTCCGCAATCAAGTGGCTTTTTCAACATTTAAACCAGAACGAATCCTATTTAAAGCATTTGATGTCGTCTAAAGTTTGAAGGATTCTGTTGCATTCTGTTGTTTATGGCAAGTTACTGTTTTTAAAATTTTTCAGACCAACAGGTATGTGTGTATGTATGTAAATGTAAATGTATTTACGTATTCGAATCCTTTGACTTGGGTGCCAACAGAGAACTTAAGGGCCCATGGGTTTGGTTCCGGTGTAGTTAGAGCTCCAATTTGAGCTTAAGGTAACTAACCGCTAAACCAGACAATCATATATTTATCGCACCAAATCGAATCGAATCCTTCTCATATACTGAGTGGGCAAAACCCAAATTTGAAACCGGAGCATTACGGTCGGGAATCACATATCTTACCAACTGAGCTACCCGGGTACAATATAACGACTTACCCTTACCAAATTAGGGACATTTTCAAAGCAAGGGGTCACTTTTTTCAATGCAATATGTGCTAGCTCCTAATATAGGTTAAAATCTCTTAACCTATTTGACATGAAAGCGGGTAGAAAAGTGAGTGTACAGGGGCTATATCGCATTGTAACTCAACCAAAAAAATCTAAATAACCTAAATATTCCAAAGGCTGCCAAAATAAAAAAAAATTTTTCAAATTAAAAACAAGAAAGTTCTCTTTACCAGAGAAAACTTGATACAAAATGTAAAATACCAAATGTAAAAAAAATAAGTTATACTAGTCTTAATTAAAAAATCTACCGCATATTTAAAAAAGGTCCTGAATCTGGTTTATCAACCCCGTTCTGAAAAAACAATCGCTTAACTTTAATGTGGAGCTCTTTAAGAAAACCAAATGCAATTAAGTAAAAATCATAATGTTACCTTATTAGATAGTTATTTCTGCTCTCTGTTACCAATTTTTAAAAATTAAAAGAAGTTTCATTTTTTTATGATTTAAATTTACAAAACAGCTTTATGGCCATGTTACGCTTAACGCACAATGTTCGTAAGATACATCATCTCTTGCGACCACGCTTTCTCGAATTAAGAAAAAAAGAAAACTAGTTTCCAACCCTTAAACTTTTCCGCATTGGCTTTAAAGAAATTAATTAAACCCCTATGTTGCGCAAAAAGTGTCCCCAATTAAAAGTATTTTTTTACAGCAGAATATTTCAGGAGTCCCTACTTTGCGATTGACATCGCTACTAAACCTTTGTATTCCCTTCGCCCTAGAATAACATCTGTCTAAAAGTATTTAATCTGTCATTATGTTCATATGGAAGATTTATCAAATATACAATCAATTTGTTAGTTAAAACCAGAAATGCTAAGATTAAAAATGTAGATAATAACATAAGGTAAATAAATGATATGATTGAGAGTGAGTGAGAGAAAAAGAGTGATAATGTTATATATAACGTGGGGAATGAACAAATTGCTGAGACAATATCTCCAGAAGGGCCCACGTGGCGTGTCTTGAAGTACTTAGAACACACATTTGCGCCTACAAAACTAGCTCAACAAAACAATCAGACTAAATTGAACTAGCGTTGCATTACGCAATGATTTTTGCTCAGACACTCAGAGATAACATGGAAATTTCCCCCAGTGGTGGGAGACGAACTTGTGAACTTTCGTTTCGTAGTCAAACGTCCAACTCCTGTGCCAAATCTGCATAAATCACTGTGAGAAAAACGGAAATTTTAAAATTTTAAGAGATTAAAATTGAGCAAGGCGAAATTATACTAATTTAAGGATATAAAAATTAAAAAGGAAAATGGAAAGTTTAAACAACAGGTATACGTAGAAAAGAAGAAATATTTAAACTGAATTAAGAACTGAGCTGAATCATTATCAATAAGTTGTAGGATTTTGATGAGATAAATCTTATCTTTTTTCAGTTTAAAAATAGTTGAAAATTACGAACAAAAATATTCTTAACAAAATGATAACTTATTTCACAATTTTTGTTGCAGCTTACGCTATTACATTTTTTTATCGGGAAAGATTGATTTCTTGATTTATTACTAATAAAAAAGCCAACACAGACCCACCACCCTGATTCTAACAGCGATATCAAAAGTTATAGAAAATTTTAATGCAATATTTCTTTTAAAACATCATTAACGGTACTTGAAATTAAGGTTCTTTTCAAGATTTAAATCAAGGTATCTCTGTTCATCTACTAGATTGACAGGCTTAAAGAATATTTTTGGATTTCATGAAATGGGCGTGAAAGAAGTTTTAGCGCTTTCTATTGAAATACCCAGTACGTAATTTTATCTAAATCTTTACTTTAGTTACGGACTAACTTATGTCAGAAACTTCGGAAAATGGGGAAGTGTCATCAGCAAATAAATATAATTATAATTAATGCTCTCAGAAAAATCGTTTATTTATTTAAAAGAATCCTCTGTTAATGGTTACAGAATTAATTTCTAAAAAAAGTTTTGGTTAAAGCCATTTTAATTAAAGTCAAGACCTTTAAATTTTTGAAGTAGACATTCTTGTCAAACTTTATCAAAGGCCTCTAAAATATCAAGGTAAACATTTCTGGTTTCAAGAGAATCGCCGTCAAGCGACTTATAAATCTCATGAGTTTTCCAAAAACCAATGCTCATAAAACTGGATTGGTGTTTTAAAACAATTTTGTTAGTCTGAAGGTAACTATAAAAATTTTGAAATTAATCATTAAAATCTTTTCCTCGTGTAGTGTTTTTACAAAAACTAGAGGTTGTAGATTGAGCTTCTGATAAACGGCTAAAATATTCGCTAAACAAATTTGATTGTTTTAATATATTGGTTATAAATACATTTTTTTAAAGAAAGAGAGATATTTTGGGAATTTTGGTTCTGTTTAAAATATATTTTGTTTAAAATTTAAATTTTGAAAAAGCGGTTTTGTTCTATGTTCAAAGTCGTACACTCACCACAACTACCTAGCATTACTACCCTTGGAAAGTTTCGAAAAATTTCTAATTGATAAATGAATATGAAACATTAGTAAAGATAAAGCTCCAGACTCAAAATTATCAGATTTTTGTGGGGTAATTTCTATGAAATTCAAATTTGATTTTAAATATTCCAATAAATGAGAAACTCTCTTGGCTTATGATAAAACAAATCTCGTGAGATGCTATAACGCATGTTACTCCTTGTAGCCAAATTTTCAGATACAATACAGTGAAAAATTGGAACAAATGATAACAACTTCCAACAAAATTTACACCATGTGAAATATTTCAAAAAGAGCAAGATATGTGGAGAATTACTTCTAAAAAATAAATTTCTTTTTTATCAATCATGAGTTGAATAGATAAAAAAAGTAATACGCCAATGTTAATCTAATATGACACCAAGGTATTAAGCAAAAGAAGATTAAATAATCCTCTTGCTCCGACCTACGCTGCAAGCTATTTCGAGAAGTTTAGGATTTTAGGTTACAATTTTACTGTTACCCTATATCCAGTGACATAGGTTTTGGGTTCAAAAAAAAACGGCTGACTTATTAATAATATTGTTCATTTTATGCTAGCCGGAGAAAGATCAATTAGTAGACTCTAATTTAGAC
>JAUZNK010006124.1:0-43048 GCA_035046665.1 Euphysa ruthae
CTCTCTCTCCTTGTAATTTATACCATAAGCAATAGGATTGATTCTCATTCGTACATATAAGTAAGTATAACTCAACCACTTCACAGCTTCATCAACTGTCGTTACAGTACCCAATGAAATCTAAAAATAATGTCACTAATAAGTTAACCTACAATTCAGTAGAATGACCATACTAATGCACCAGCATCAATTCCAATTTGCGAGATATTATATTATCATCTTCCCTGCAGTAACCAAGTTATATATGTTTATTTCTACTTATGAAATTTTCCATAAATTCAACGTTGACAAAAACAATTAAAAAATATCATTATAAAAGCATTAAAATATTGAGCCCACATTTTAATAGCAATAGTTATCTAATAAAACAATTCAATAACCGCACGTTACGTTTACGTTTGACAAAACCTTTAACAGTAATGATCGGAGGGTAGGAAATTTTTTTTCTAAATGCAAGCAAGTTTATGAGCTCATAAAAAACAACTTGATTATGCTTGTCAATTGGCAATTGAACATTAGCTCATTAATTCATTACTTGTGAAAAACAAATTTACTTATTTATCAATTGCACTCAATGTCTTAAAGAGATATTTACCATAACCGTTTGCTAATTTCCCGCCATCTCATCATATTGGGTTTATAAATACTGGGAATAACAAGATCACTTTAAAGATTTAAGGGAAAAATATCTACTTACAATTCAATGGTATTTAAACAATTGACTTCAAACAAACCACCCAATATTTTTTTTTTTTCAAGTAGCACCTAAAATCTAGCTTTAATCTAAATTCTATATTAATTTTATATTCTTCAAAATATTATATCTATTCTATTTTGGGTCTACTAACATGATTGTTGTGTTGTCAGATAATTAAACATTCTTTTTTCTCAGGATATACTCCCTGATTTCGATACATGAGACAAAAAAAAAAAAAAAAACAAAAAAAACAAAGCAAAAAAACCTCTGCATTAAGATTATCTGTTAGTTTTGAAGTAAATTGGCTTTCGATAGGAGTTTGCTGTGTGAGTAGCTGCAAATAATATGCTAGTTTGTCATGTTTTGTAATGATGTATCCATGACCACTAGAATCAAATTGTGGGCGACCTGCTCTTCCAAATATCTGTAAAACGTCAAGAATCCCAATGTCAACAAACGAACTTTTCTTGGCATCATAAATTTGTGTACCCTTAAAAATAATAAAAACAACAATTAAACATTAAAACAATTAAAGCATTAACAGATAATTTATGATATTATTCAAAAACAAGAGCAAATGGATAATGATTCAGCTATATTTATTTGTAATTTATGTAATCGCAACAAGACGATGAAGAGTGTTACTTGGATTATGACTCAAATCAAAACATAATGGATTATATAGGCTCAATAATTAATAGTTTCTTATTTTTCACATTATAAAAAATCTAGTAGGTATAGGTCTAAAAAGTAATTTATATTAAAAATTTATATAAAAAAAAAAGCAGTAAATTCCTATATAATTATATCAAAATAAATTGTTTAATTTAATTTAATGCCACAAACTTTCTTAGAAAGGTTGCTTTTTAAAAAATAACTGTAAAACACATTTCTAAAGAGTTTATTTAGAAACTTTGAGCATGACATAAGTGATGGTGCAATTATAAAAAAAATTTTTAGAGTGCTCAAATTAAAACAGTTAGTAAAACTAATAAATGAAAAAATAGCTTTTGCCTCAAGGGAAATGTCCCAAAAAAAAAAAAAAAAAAGGCTCATAATTTTGCCTCATGAGTGGGAATGCTAGTCAAGAAATTTGATTCCCATCTTAAAGCAATATCAACGAGATAAAATTGGTTGAGCTGGGCATACCTTGGACAAAAAGTTCACATAAAATTATTACACGGTTATTTTTAATAAAGTGCTGGAATCTTATATAAACAGTCTCACTGTGTATGTGAATATGTGTCAGAATTGTATATGGTTTTTGGTTTGTTTGTAAACATTGGCGAAATTGAACCTATTGCCGGAAATTTTTTGTTGATATTTTTTAGATAGAAAGTTAGATAATTTGGCTTTAAACGACCCAAGATGGAGGGTGAAGACCACGCTGTTCAATTGTTATTGTTCTGCAAAGTAAAAAATTTTGTGCAAATAAGAAAACGGTGTCTGAATCTTGTTCAAATGCTCCTAACTTAGATTCTGATGGAGAAAGTTTGGTCAATGAAAGCGAAGAATATATGAATAAATGAATGAATAAAGAATGAATTTATAAGACATTTCTGACTCTTCTCTAACTAATCTAAATTCTGAATTTTCTTTTTCTGAAGACGATTTGGAGTGGTGATGAAAGTGAATTTTTTCTACCTCTTCATGTTAATATACCATCTAGTAAAAATAAGAAGGAAGATGGAACCACTCCTGCATGGTCGAGAATGAATAAATGGAAGGAAGGAGACTGTTCTCCATTAGAAGCAATACTATGATATAGCCATAAATATAAAATATAAAAAAAGCTTAGAAATTGAACTATTGACTAGAATATTTATACTTACTTTATTATAGTTGTTGACATATGGAATATGGAATGATTAATGATGTTAATGTCTCTGAATGATTTACATTAATTCCGAATAGCATATACATAAAAAAATTGATAAATTCCTCACAAAATTGTCAAGATGCTTTAGTGACATGAGTGAAAAGTAAGAAAAAAATATTGCAAGCATTTAATTTTAATATTTGATAAATTTATTGACACCCGTGATTTTGATTCATTTATTAATTAACGATTTTGCTATAAGAAAAAATGAAAAGCAAGCAATAACAGATTAAAATTTCAATAAAAATTATTTGCTGAATCAACCATTATCCTTCGCAAAAAGTTGTAAAAAGAAAAATTCCTAAGTAGAAAATTTATTAGAAGTAATGTTTTGAGCTAAAGAGACAAACATATAATTATAACAGGGCTTGAGTATAAAGACGCCAAATTCTAACTCATTTGTTTTATTTATTATTTTTTCTATGACATAACAAAGCTACATAAAAACTTTGATAAAAATGGTATATCAAATCTCTCCGATACTCTTAGAAAAGAGTTAGCTGCTTTTAAGAATAGATAATTTCTTATCCAGGTTAAATAATTCATTGCCATAAAGGAACATATAAGCTAATTTTGCATCAGAGAGATTTGATATATTTCCAATTAAATCAACAATGTTTTCAAGGAGAAGTATTTAAACAAGTAAGAAGCATTAAACCACGAGGATCTATTACATTAAAAACTGGCATTGATTTTGGGCGAATAAAATGGAGATGGGATTTTTTAAAAAGGGACATATAATTTGATTACCTTATTACTGGGTTAAGTTTGTTTCATTCATTTGTGGAATAAGGGAAAAAAGAGTTATCAAAATATTAAGATAAGAAAAAAAACTACGACGACTAACATTGTGCGACTGAACAGGCATAGGTAAAAAGCTTATTTAATATTGAGGCACACTGCCCCTTACTAAATTATAAAATGAGACTAACCTTCGACGATAACAATGTCTATCTAGTAAGCTCTCTAAGCCAAGTTCCTGGTAAAGATAGCTCCTGTTATTGTTCCTGGTAAAGATAGCTCCTGTTATTGCAAAGCAAGCGTTATATTGTAAGAATTTTTCACAGAAAGAATCATTATGAAGCTAATATTACGTCGGCATAATCTAGATGGGAACGTACAAAGAATTTGTCTAAGGTGAGCAGAAATTTTCTGGGCAGCGCTCATAACATTTGTTTGATAAGACCTATTCCTTTATTAGCTTAAGAAATCTTACCATTTAGATGTGATTAAATTTTAGTTTTCCATCAAGAAGTAAGCCTAGATGTTTTTAATAAAGCACAATTTAAATAGAATAGTCATTAAAATAGAGAGGGGGTTGAAATACTGAAATTCTTTGTTTTGAAAAGACAACTTCTGCTGCATGTTTATTAGGATCAAGATTAAAAGACATTTTCCACTATGTTCAGTTTTTAATAACAGCGAAATTGCTATTAAGTTCACTAGAAGTTTTTTCTATGCAATTCAAAGTAGAGAAAATAGATGTATCATCAGCAAACAATTTTGTGGATGATAGTAAATCATTGGATAAGTCATTGATGTAAATAAAAAGCAAAAGTTCCAAGACAGATCTCTGGGGAGCTCCAGCAGTTGTATTATTCCACAAGGAATTTAGACCGTTTAAAGCTACTCTTTGTTTCCTATTTTTCAAGTAATTCTCCAAATTTTTATAAAATTCTCCATTAACACCATATTTTAATTTAAAAAGGAGACCTTCATGCCAAACGTTATCAAACGCTTTTGACATATTTAGAAATATATCTTTCAAGAGAGTTTCAAGAGACTTTCAAGAGAGTTTCAAGAGAAGGGTTGCCATCAAAGGCTTCATAAATCTCACGTGCATGACAAAAAGTTTATAAACACAGGAATCCTAAGGTCTAAAGCCTGATTGTTTATCTGTAAGTAACTTGTTATCATATAAAGTGGTTAAAAAGATTTTTGTAAATAACATTTTTGAGCACTTTATCAAATATTGGTAACAAAGATATTGGTCTGTAATGGTTGATAAGTTGCTTGCTCAACTTTTTATGAACAGGAACAATACTTCCTCTTTTCCAATCATCAGGAAAATTCCTTTTTAAATAGCATTTTTAAAGACAATTGACAGCGGATGGGTAATAGAATTTCCACATAGTTGGCTCAATTTTATTGATATACCATCAAATCCCTGAGCTTTGTTTGGATTAAGATCTCTAATGATCTTAGATGAAACATCATGGTTAAACTCTAATTCAGATAAACGGCTTTCGGGAATAAAATAAAAGTTTGGTAGTGAACAATCATTTAATAAGATATAACATTGATTAGAGAAAAAGTCATTGAACAGATTAGCTTTCTTTTGAAAATCATTCTCAAATAATGGGTGAATAGCTGGAACTTTCACTTTATTAACCAAGCCGTTCGATATAAACCTTAAGCCTTAGAAGAAGTGGTAGAATTATTCAATTTGTTTCCAAGATTTTAATAATTCCTTACTCAAAGAAATTAAATCATAACAAACTTTACTGTGTTCATCAACAAAGATTTTGTCTCCCCTCCTCAACCCCCTAGAGATGCATTTCTTGTAAAGACGGTTCTTGTGACATAACATATTTTTAATATCCTTATTAATCCATGGTGGCACTTTAGCCTTGCAAAATTTTCATCTGATATGAAATTCCTGAATATGTTTAGAAGAGTTTCCTCGAAAATTTGTACTTACTGATTTACCCCAAGGCCGTCACAGGGTTATGAAGAGCTTTATTAAAACAAGAATTAAAAATCCCAACAACTGAATTGTTTTTATCGGCATGACAATAAGAAAATGTTACATGACGTCATTGAATTATTACCTTTTAGAAAAAACAGGTATTCCCACTTGTTTACAGATAAACAAAAATATAATAAAAAGATATTAAGGCTAAAATAAGATATGGAACAATAAAATGATCAAAATTGCTTACTTATCAAAAAACTTTTGTTAAATTCGTGTACGAAGTTCAATATGGTATACAATAGAATAAAGTCATATAACATGACAGTGATGGTTACAAAATGATACTAACACTTATTCAATTAAGTCGGTTGTTATAAACTAAACATCATTACTAACATAATAACAACATTAATATAGAAAACACGATAATATACATCCTGTAAATTTCTACTACAAAAGAATGCAATTCATAAACAATATGTCAAAAAAAAAAAAAAAAAAAAAAAAAAAAAAAAAAAAAAGAGCATCAGATAATACTAGAAAGTTGACACAAGAGACACAAAAATTTTAATTTGTTAAAAACAAAACAAGAACAAAAAAAAAAAATAATAATGCAGTAACAAAATATTGAATGCAATAAAAACAATTTCAAGAAATTATTTTCTCTAGTTCGTCAATATTTGACCAAAAGAAATCTTTCTTTGAAGATATAGGTCTTTTTATATGATTTATTTTGTATAACCAGTCTAGCATCAGCTAAATTTAGATTTATTGATAAGCTTAATCGGTTTCTCAAATAAGTGGAGGCATGTTTTATAAGAAAACCAATTTCTTAAGTCATGATACATCTCCAAAAGCTAACAATATCTTAAAAAAATCATATTGAAAAAAATATTAAAATTCTTTGTCACCAACGATTTGGACAGGTTTATTAATGAATGATAGAGGAAACTAAAGGTAGCTGCTAGCTGAACTTCATTTCTTAGATCTGATGAATAGAACTGATGAAACTATTGCTATTCTTAATTTTAGCTCTAAGGTGTATAACTTGTTTTATGGTAAAATGGTGATTAAAACAAAACAAATACACGTAACAACAGACTTTATAATTCATTTATCATCTTCTTTGTTAAATGTGAATGAAGTGTGACAAAATAGTAATAATAAAAAAAAAGAAGGAAGATTACCTTTATTATTACTGCATGAGCTGGCAAGTTAACACCCCAAGCTAAAGTTGCGGTACATACAAGGACTTTTATAAAGCCTTTTGTGAAAAGATCTTCAACCATTGTCCGATCCTGACGTAACATTCCAGCATGATGTATACCAAATCCATCCGGAAACATTTCCTTTAATTGTTTGTTTCTTGATCGCATAACCTGGTTAATAAATAAATATTAAAATAACAAACCAAGCTCAAAAATAACTTTACTAATTCCAAAATAAATAAATATGCATAATTATAAATAAACAACTAAATTTTAAATAGTTTTAATTTAACTTTACCAAATATTTTTCAATTTTCTGCAAAAAGCAGTTTGCGAAATACTTATAACAAAGAATAAGAATAGTAATTTAATATAGTAGAATATTAACTATTATTATGATTTTATTGACCGTTAATATGAAAGGCGATGAATATAATAACATATTCTGTCAAAATGCAAAGGGGTATAAATAAGCAAAAAAATCTAAAAATAAGAAATAATATACTGTAAATCTTCCTTATTTTATTTCATGAAGTCAGCTAATATCTTTTTTATCTTTAAGTGCAAAACTTAAACTAAAAAAAACTGGCTTATGACCAGGAAAAAAATTATTGCAATTTTAACATAAATAAATAATCAAAGGATTAAAACATTTTTGATAAGTCTGTTTAAAAAAATTCTAGAATTTTCAACTTATTGGCCCCATTGCTAAATTTTAAAATGTGGCTAAGTGACTGCCAAGTTTAGGAAAGCCAACCAAATCGCTGCATTGGCTAAACCAAATTCAGTCATACACTGAACTAATAAATAAAACTTTACACTTATGTCCAACTCAACAAAATATTGCTTAACTTAACACATGTCGAAAATATTGCTAAATATTTCAAACTTAATTAGTGCTTTCTTAGTTTGGATATTTTATAGAGTGAAAACACAAGTGTAATAAGAGTAAAGTCAGTTCCATGTTGTAACTTCAATTCTACCCAATCAATAACCATATTGGTTAAGCTGTGACCAGTTTTTAAAAAATTATCAAGCATTTCTTCATTAAACATCCATGTTCGGGATGAAAATTCAAACCAAGAATAAAAGATTTTCTTAATATGTTTGATTAATTTTAAAATTTGTTGATATTGGCAATAGTTTATTTTTGTATAAATTTTATTTGTATTTAAAAGAGTAGTTTTTACTTGATTTTGAAGTCTAAAAATTTCTTCTTTTGCTTCATCTAAATCTCATGAAAGATTTAGAATTCAACTATTGTAATGTCATTATATTTTTTTCAAGATATAAAACAATTTTAAATAAAAATTTCAAAGTCAATATTAATAAACTCAAAACAAAAAAATAAAAATCTTTTACCTTATTTACCCTAAAATCAGACTGAGAAGAATTTTTTCAAAAATCCATCTTGTCATTAGTTCTAAACTTGATGCAAAAAAATTAGAAAAAAGTAATGAACGGATATTAAGATCTGGCATAGACAAACGGCACTGAATTCAGGAGACTTTTACTATGTAGGTAAAAAAAAAACTGTCAGTAAATTGCCTATACCTGGGCCCTGCAACAAAAGCTGAGAGTTTACAAAAAGAAATGATTAGGAAAAAGATACTTTCTACAGTTCTCCAGCTTTGCACAAAACTTAAAAAGAAAAAGTGATAAAAAAACTTTCAAAATCATTATTTTCAGTGAAAAATAAAATTATTTCGGCCCAGTTGTCAGAGGTCCTAAAACAAATCAACGATTTAAAAAAATTCCTTTTCTCTAAAAGCTCAGCCTAAAAAAGTACTTTTCAAGTTTGTGTGTTTATTGATTCTTGGTTATTAAAACTAATCAAATTAAAAATTATAACCTTTTTTTCAACAAAGCCATAAGCCTCATTTTTATCTGGCTCAAATTCAGCAATATCGCCTTCGTTGTTGGCTAACTCACGTAACACTAGTGCTGTCTTTACTGTTGCATTGCGTGCATGAACAAAAACCATGACCTAAATAATAAAATTAAAAAAGAAAAATCCTCAAAAATCACTATTAGAGGTAATTATCACAAACAACTAACAGAAGTTAAACAAGCACTTTAGTGACTATTGGACTCCCAGTCAATTTATTTTGTAAAAAATGTAGAAACTTTTATTAGCCATAAAATTTTTTTATTTTGGAAATCATTAAAAAACTAAAAATGGTAAAAAAATAAAATATTCTGAAGATGTAATTTTTGGCAGGTGGCCATTTGTGTCAAAAGATTAAAATAATTTCTTGAAAATTTGATGTTTCAGAGCAATGGGACCTGAAACAAGAATTTTTGACAGGTGGCTATATGGAGTAATAATTTTTCTATGGTCCTTAAACTTTCAAAAAAAAAAAAGAAAAGAAAAAAAGTTAAAAAATCAGATTTTGATAAATGCTATTTTAAGATAGACTAGACAAAAAACTAAAAAGCCATGACGGACAGACAGTCATAGGTGATTTAATAGGATTACAAACAAAAATCTGGTTTCAAAATTTACAGGAAAAAAATGCATTCATACATACTATTTCCAACCTATAAGAGCCACTTGTAGGTTTAATTTCTCAAAAAACCCTAAAAAGGCTTCAAAATGCAAAGAGAAAAAAACAGAAAAGATAAAGAATTCAGAACCAGTTGAATATACTCTCTTCCTACAGAATTTTTGCTTTATTTTTGCTTTATGTATATACCATTAGTTTTAGTCAAAAAAAAAGTGTTAAGAATTAAAACATCATCATTGAGAAGAGAAATTTATATAAAATTTTAAGCATCGAAATCTGAAACACAATACTTTGAAGGAAATTGAAATATGTTATTTTCAAGCCAAATTTACCCAGCTAATAAGATTAATAAGCTCATACAAGATACCTGCTATTAAGATAAAGAAATTTCTAGAAAAAAATGCTTTCCTCAACAGATTCTTTTCTAGCTATATCATGCGCATCCGCCTCAAGATTTCCTACACCAAGAAAAATAAAATATCAATATGTGGAGAAGCATTCTTCTTTACATGTACATCATGCATTATAACTTCATGTTCCTCACTACCTCTCTCCACCTTTTCCTATCATAGCATAAATTTTCCAAATCTCCAATCACGGTGTTTATATTATCACAGTTTATGTTGACTTCATTGTTTGAGAGGAGTTGTCTAATGTAATTCAACCAAGTTTCTTTTGTTCTTCCTGGTGGGTGTTTACACAGTTTAAGATGTGCCTTTAGTGCTCTTGCAGGTTTTTTTACATTGAGTCGTAAAAGATGACTCATCCAACTTAAAGCTCTTCTTTTGATTGTCTCACTTCATGGTATTTGGCTCGTCTTTTCAACAAAAAAAAAACAAGCATGTTAAAGTTAAATAGTCACCTGTTTTCCATTCCTGATATTCTCAATGACTTTTTCGTAACACACTTCATCCATATCTTTAACACACTGAAGGTAACCAGTTGCTCGAATACCAATAAAAGTTTGTTGTAGGGGTACAGGTCTAAATCTACCATCAAAATAAAATAAACCTTTGTAAGGGTTTACATTTAGAAACCTTGCCACATTTTCATAATTCGGTAGAGTAGCAGACAGGCCAACAATACGGATCATATTTTGTGAAGATTCAACCTCAAAAAAAAATATTTCAACTATTAAACAATAGTTAGACTAACCAAATATTGTAAAGCTAGCTTCAACATAATTTCATTCTACCAAGAAACCTGTTTTAGAAATCACAACTTCAATAGGAAATGCCATTATCAATTTGAAATGATCCTATAATAAAATTGTTTTATAATATGCACCAAAAAAGAAATTATAGTTTGAATAAAAATGATCTCATGAAAAACGGTATTTATTTCTTTAGTAATTAAAAATATCTAATGCCTTTCACTGAAAAAATCTAAAATAAATTTCAATTTAATATGGAATCGCAGTGAAACATATATTAATATTTATGAAATTTTTTGACTTTGATTTTTCATTTTCTAGAAGTAAATAGTGATTTTTTGACAAAGATAAGATATCAATAAAACAAAAAATTATATATTTCAAAAAATTTAAATGCGTCACAACCAACTAGTTCCTGGATAAAAAATTTCAGTAAATCATCAACATCAATTCAACACTTGTTAAACTTTTTCTCTTTTTGAGACGGAAAATCATAATTACTGCTTACCAGTCTGGTTTTTCAGTGAAAGATATTTTATCATGGTCCAAAATAAACAAATCAAAATTTTCTATTCTATTCTTTGAAACGGTTACATCTTTTTCATGAAATGAAAGAACTATTTTCTTCAAAAGTTAATTTTAGCACGCCTTTAAAAATTGTACCCAACTACCCTTTCACGCCAAATTCTTTAAGTTTAAATCTATATGGGTATGCCCTTCCTGTTGCTAACCTACTTTTGGTAATAAAAGAAACAAATCCTTTTATCACGAGACTACCAACTGAGAAACTTGCCATCCAAAGATAGACCAATTAAGTGAAATGTTACCCTCACACAACACACTGGTATTTACCATTTTCTGTGGTACAAATACTGGTTCCGTGGTGGTTAATAATAGTAAAAAATAAAATTTTGCTTGTACATATTTCAGGTAAAGATTGCAATATAACAATGCGATTATGAGAATACCATCAAAATTGTCTTCAAACACCTGAATTTTCCAAAGTTTTTCCTCTTTCAGAAATCTCTCATCTTTGCCTGAATTTTAAACTTTTCAGAAACTTAAAATGAAAAATTTGGTTATAATTTTTTGCAATCAAAATCGAAATTTTTAATATCAACTGATACGAGAAACTAATTATTTTTTCATAGATTGAAACTAACTTGTCTAAGAGTCCTTGCTACTAATGCTTCTAAAACAGCACCTCTTTCATCATGCAGCAAATGAACTTCATCAATGATGAGAAGCTTGACAAGTTGAGCTAAAGCAATATCACTGGAACTCTTACGTGTCACAACATCCCACTTTTCCGGAGTTGTAACCAACATCTAGGAAATAAAATAATTATATTAAATTATTGTAAAACCAGTTAACAGCTCACACCTTTTATTACAAAATAAAGAAAAAATTTAGTTACTAAAGGACGTCTAAAACATTTTTCAACATGGACAGAGTTTTAAAATATTTCGTCTGTCATAATCTGAATCGCTTAAAACTTAAAGAGTTTAAAACTGTAATTGGCACCTTTTCATAAAAAAAAAAAAAACATTTCAAAATATGCAGTGGTTTTAAAATTTTTTTTAGAAATTATATTTACTGTGAACATGTTTTGTTACAAGCATTTAAAAGAGTTTTGTTAGGATTAACAAAAATAATGTAAAAAAAAAAAATAAAAAAAGTACTTTTGTTACTTAACAACTCCTTGACATTCAAATTTCTTAAAACCTAAAAATCTATAAAAAATTTCAAAATGGTTAAATTGCAAAATAACTAGATATAATTTTCTTGCAACATCAAAAATTTCTGTAAATTTGGAAAATAATTTTTAAAGAAAATAGATCAACCTAATTTTTGGACATAATTTGAAATCTTTAGAGCCTGGGGCATAATAAAATATTTAGAATATTAGATCTACCAAAACAAAAAATTAGTATACCTTCTAATATTATATCGAAATTTGCAAAAACCTAAAATTTTCTCAAAAAAAATGAAAACGGATGTCATTTTTAAACAAAATCATATTTGATTTTGGTCCGCAAAACTAATCTTGACTAACTTACATAAATGCCAAACAAAATTTAAGCAGTGCATCAAAAACATTTCTTGAAAAATACGAAAAAAAAATCAATTTTTTTACCAAATTTAATATTGTTAATAGCCCAAGTAACAAGGATTATGGCCAGGTGGTCATATGGGGTTAAATATGCCCTATATAGTCCTTTAACTTCATAAAAAATTCGAAATTTGAGAACCGGACCCAGGGAACAAGAACTTTCAGCAGGGTAACCATACTGGTCAAAAGATTTCCCCAATGGTCCTTTAATTTCATGCAAAAATTTAAAAACAAAGTTAATGAACAGATTTTAAGTATATTCAAAAACTACTGAATCAAGTTTTTTTCAAAAATCTAAAATCATAACTTTTCTAAATTTACAACCTCACATATTTGTGCAAAATTTCAGAAAAAACAAATGAGCATTATTAAGAAAACACATCACGGTAGGATGGACATGGGTGATTTTATAGGACTTTGTCAACCTCGCTGAGTCGAAAAATTTTTAGAGGCACATAACAAAATATTTCAAATATTCACTCTTAGGGTTGAAAAGTACCTGTACAGAGTAGGAAGTTTTGCCTAGAAAAATTCACCTGAGTTTCTTGTATCTCTTTCTTAGTAAGTTGCATATCACCAGTTAACTCGCGAACGAGGATACCTAGGGGTTGTAAGCGCTTACCAAATGTTGCTGTCATTTCAGCTGCAAGTGCTTTCATTGGAGCAACGTAAACAATCTAAATAAATACAAATTTCATGTATATTTTTAAACCTATTATGATTTTATTTTATAGGGTTTAAACTAGATATTTCAACGCCGTTCTAATAGCAGGATTTTAACAGAATAAAAACATTCTAATATTTAGGAGGTAAGGCTTGTAATGAATTTGGACACTTTCCATTTTAAGAAAACTACAAGAATCACCTTAAAAGCATCTTTCTTGACAACACCCATGTTCATATTATTTTTAATTTCATGAAGGACAGTAAGAAGAGCTATGTTTGTTTTCCCTGCTCCTGTTGGTGCAGATATCAGGAGATTCTCGTTGCTATTGTATGCTGTATCAAATACTATGCTCTGAATTCTATTCAACCTCTTAATGTTACTGAATACAATTTTTCCAACCTGAAAAATAAAACAAAAAAAAAAAATTATTTTAAGCAGCTTGTTTTAGGAGTGAAGTAAAGCTTAAAACTTTGAGATTTAGTGAGGTTTTAAATAGCTTGCAATGAGATAAAAAATTCAAACAGTTCAAACTTTAAAAGCACATCTTATTTTAAAATAATTTTAGATAACTTAGTATTTCTTGGTGAACATCATATAAAAGAAAATTGAAAAAAATTAAACTTCAAGATTTACACATATGACTTTATAACAAGTTTTTGTAGAACTTCAAATTTTTTTCTTATGTTTTTTTGCAACAAGGGGCTTCACCAATTAAACCAAGTTTTATACATTAATTAAGCCACTTTCATATATTTTGTAGAAACAATCTTTTGTACATAGATATATACAATCATGGTCATATTAAATGAAATTTTTCGAGTTAATGCAAGAAATTTGAAACCTAACCACACCCCAACTGTTCTAAAATTAAGGTTTATGTACACACAAGGGGCAAACTTTAGGTTTACTGTAAGACTTTTGTTCATTGCTCTCATGTTGCTCATGGGAATTATCTACACGCCTGACATCCAAATATACTGGTCTCTTGATGAGATATTCAGAACTTCAATATTTTCAAAAGAAATATCTCATATTCGCTTGCAATTCATTTTGTAATTTATACACTTCAATGATAAAAATTTCCAAAATTATGACAAAAATAATGATAATCGCTTGTCCACCCTTTCATAGAACTCATTAAAGAAAGGTGCGATAAAGTATTTGTTTTATTCAAGGGAAGACTTTTAAACAATATATACTTACTAAAAGAGCATGTTTTGGAAACAAATTATTTGAACTAACAACCTCTGACGAGTTTACATTAGATTTCTTAGTGTATTGCGGCAAAGGCATGCTCTATGATGACAGAAATGAAGAAATGCCCAGTACAGAGAGGATTCCTGTCTCATTCATGGAACCTTATTTAAATAAGAGGCATATTCTTTTTACGACAACAATTACAATAGCTAAGCCTTAGCACATGGGAGGTGTCGATAGGGTGAATCAACAATTACATGGTTTGCGCACTCTCCGGAAAACATACAAAATGATACAAGAAATTTTACATCTACTTTCCCAAGTTTTACTAAATTCCCATAAGATCTATCAGTTCGAAACTGGCAAAAAAGATGTTATGTTTCTGGAATTTTTGAATAAAATTATCACGTCTTTGATAACTACCGTGCCTGCTGTAAACGAAATACCTGATGATACTATTTCCCGGCTCACAGGTAGGCATTTCCCATCAATCAGAGTTGCCAAAGCAAGTGCAAAAGATAAGAAGCCAAACAAAAAATGTCACGTATACTATGCCAGAGGGTTACGTTCAGACAAAGGTTGCGCTTTGAAAACTGTTTACGTCTGTCTAAATTGTCCATAGGGCCTGGGCTACACCCTGACAAGTGTTTTAAAGCCTACCATATCAAGCTTGACTATCAAAGTGTATAGTATATACACTAAAACCTTGTTATATTGTTATATATATTAATAGTTTATAAATTCAGTAAGAGTACAAATATTGACTTTTTGAGTGCGTTACAAAAACCGCCCCATTTTAAAAAGATTTAAATCTTTTGCCCTGGGACTGTAGAAGAGATAAACCCAGGACAGAAAGGTTTAAATTTTTTATAATTTCTATAAAATATCTTTTTAGGAGAAATCTTATAAAACGATGACTTAAAAATTGAATAGATTAAGGCATGACCAGTTTCAAAAGTAATAAAGAACCAGATACATGCTTTTCTATTGGTCAAAAATGATAGTTGTAAGTACCAGAGCGCGATTTGAAACATGTTGGTTTTTTATACTGTTTGCTAAACAGTGATCTTCCATAAACTCTTTCATGGCTCAAAGTTCACATCACCAATAGCTAGATAAAAAGTCATACATTTGCACACAAAAATCAAGAACTGAAGATAAATTTGACAAAAGATATTTCTTTTATCAGAATTATAAACAGCAATTATTAACTGTTTATGATTTTTTTTTTTTTTTTAATAATTGTCTCTAAAATATTATGCCTAAGATTATTGAAACATAGTAGCAATGTTGAGAAATATGTAATATGAAATCCTCAAGCAAAAAGATCAACAAAATCATAAAAAAATTTGGCAAAATAGTTTCTAGAGGAAAAAAATTTTTCAAAAACAGCCCCTCATTGTGATAGCATGCCGAAAAACAACTTTTTTTGCAAAAATTAGAAATTTTTTACCTTTATCCCTTATGACTTCACAAAAAAATTAAGAACTCTCTTCTTATATAGTTTTACATCCATTTTCCATGCCAGCATATGTTAGACGAAAATAGCAAAGCAATTTACTGTTATTGAGATAAAGTGTCAAATAAACTTGGCTTCATTGGCTTCATAAGGAGTTCATTAGGGTGTTTTGTTTCAAATATGAAACAATGAGCTTTTTCCCAATTAGATATAGAAGTAAAAAATATTTTTCTTTCCATAATTTCACATTTAAAGAGCTAATTTTTACTTTTTTGCATATTCTGGTATAACAAATAAAAATTAAGTTATTCAAAGATCTTGGAAGGGAAGATGATTACTACAGAATTATCAGTAGAGGAAAAAACTATTAAAAATCCATTAGTTCAAGACCGTTTTACTGTTTCCTTTCAAAACTATATAATTCACTTTCTGAATATATAAAATTTGAACAATTAAATCCTACAGGGAATTAGGCATAAATTGTATAGCTTTTTTTACCCTCTTCAATTTTGAACTGTTGGATTCAAAAGCCCTTGGGTTCGACAATTAGATAATAAACCAACAAAAATTAAGTGACATCAGCACTGTTACCAATGATTGTAATCAAAATTTAAGATCATTTTTTTCTAATCTGCACACATACAGTGTCTATAAGCACATAAAAAATATGATCTTATAACATGTACAAATCATGAAAGATGCCTACACAGAAGTGGATTCTGATCTAGAGGGTCACCATTGAATTCAGTTTGAGATAGAAGTGTTGTTTTTTTAAAAAAAATTATATAAAATATGTAAAAAATATATAAAATATGTAAAAAATATGCCTATCTAGACAATTTGTTAGATGAAACAACATATTTGTTCAGTCGCGAGATAAAAAGGGGAGAGGGAGAAGATTCAGGACGAAGTGACAAAACCAAAATAAAAGTATAAGTATAGTCATTATTTTTGTCGTCATTAGTAGGAATTAAATATTTAGTCTTTTAGTGATTTATTTAAAGAACTGTGTGTTCTATTTATTAAGGTTAGTTCCAGTAAGTTTAGAGGATTCAATTTCTTGGAGATTAAAATTTTAATTTGTACAGCTTTTTACTTAAAATGAGTTGAAACCATACATTTAGGAATGAAACTTTGTAATGAATTTAAACTGTTCTCATGATAGAGTTTTTATATCTTTATACTCAAAACCTAGAATATTTGGTAATAGTATTAGTTTTTTGCTGTCATATACAAAGAGAACGTTATTGACTTTTATAGAGTCCTTTATTTTTAAACTGTCAGCGTTAATTCAGCAAATGACAGAATATGAAATCTTTTGTAAACTTTCAAGTTTTCTTAAATATTGGATATCAGATTGGGCCTAAACTTGTGCGCCGTAAGATAGATAAGATGCAAAGAGGGTGTGGCAAATTTGAAGTAATATATCTTTTGGTGCGTAATGTCTCGCTTTTAATAACATAGCATTGGCTCTAGTCAACTTTTTTAAAAATTCAAGACTGTGGTTTGATCCTGCCGGTGTGCTATCTAGATAAATACCAAGATATATTATCGAATCATCTGGTCGAAGCCGTTTACCATTAATTTTAATCTTTAAATTATGAGGTACCTTTGTTTGTGGCTTATGAAAAAATATTAACTGGGTTTTTTTGAGATTAAGTGAGATTTTGTTTGCATCAAGCCATTTATGTAGGTTTTTATTGTTATTATTGTTATTATATATTGTTTTTATTTTTATTATGTAAGGTCTTTATTTAAAACTTTAGACATTTGTTTATATGTACTATAAATGTTGTACAGATCTGTGTCATCTGCGAAATGATATTTTTTAGAATGTTTAATAGCAAAATGGAGATCATTAATATAAGTTATGAAGAGCAACAGTCCTAACACTGACCCTTTTGGTACCCTATGTATCAAAAAATCAGTAATGGGGCTGTATCCGTTATGGGAGACAAACTGCTTTCGATGATAAAGATATGATTTAAACCAATCATTCATCACAGTACCTCTAATAAAATATCGTTTATATCATATGACTTTCTATATCCAAACTGCGAGTTGTAAAGCTAATTAAACCGATTAAGAAATTTGCATACTGGTTTATGTAGTGTTTTCTCTAGAATTTTATTAGCATTTGACAAGAGGCTTATTGGTCTATAATTACCTATGTTGAGTTTACAACCTTTTTTGAATATTGAGATGGTTTTTGCTGTTCTTAAGATTTCTAGATGAGTACCTGATATGAAGAAAAAGTTAAATAATTGACATAGGATAATACTTATTTCACTTTTTATTAATTTCAAGATGGTATTTGGTATGTTATTCAGTCCATTCGATTTGCCATCATTCAGACTTGAAATTAAATTCCTAATCTCAATGGCTGAACATAGTCTTAATTGAATATAATTAGGCAACGGGTAATTTAGGTATTCAGAAATTCAATGTTTGCTGAATGTTTCTTTTTGTTTAGCATTTGATCCGCTATTGAGCTAAATTATACACTAAAGTCATTTGCAACAATCTGCGGATTACTTAAGATTTTTTTTCAATGGTAATAGTGCTACTAAGATTTTTCGTTTTAGGATTTTATTTTTTTGATGCATTCCCATATTTTTCTTGAATTATTTTTATTGTTATTAAAGAAATTTTGAAAATATCCCCTTCTTCTTTGTCTTGAGTTACTAGATACTTTTGGCTTTTATACCTAAAGTGTAAGTTAATTTTTGATTCATCATGATCCTTTGCTGATATATAATGCTTAAATGTTTTGTTTTTGCTTTTAATAAGGTCAATTACTTCGAGATTAATCAATCCATGGTTTGCTTTTAATTTTTATTTCTTTCTAGTATTTATTATCTCACAGTTATTAAAAGCTTTATCCGTATCATTTATATTTATATTCATATTTATTATATTTTCCCGGCTAATAGAAACTTGTCTTTAAAATTGCCAGGATTGAATTTTCTCTTACTTTTAGATTATTTATTTTTGCATATTTTTATTGCAATTTTTCTGACTTATAAGAAAGATGGCAAATGATCAGAAATTCCCACTGTTAAGTTTCCAGATTTACAATCTGGATTAAATTTGTTTATTAAAATATTATCGATCAGAGCATCTTTGATTTTATTTATTTTAGTTGGAACAGTAATTGTGGGAAGCAGAAAATTTTAAAGCAATAGGTTATAAAATTCATAGTTAAAGTCACCCACAATACACACTCTTTTTTTTCTTTTCATTTTTTATTTTGTTTAACAACGGTTTAAAATAAATATCATTGAATTCTTTGTTTTTAATGCAAGGGTGCTTATAGATCACCTCTGCAATTAAGTTTTTATCCTTTATATTTTTTATTTCAATAAAAAAAAACTTGAGTTCTCTAAATATTGATATCATAATGAGGCTTAAAGTTTAGTTCATCTGAAATGTAAAGCATAACTCCACCTGTACTAGATTTTGTAGGGGTGCCTATTGGTGGATGGGAACCAGCTAAAGAAATATCAACAGTGGGTTCAATATTAACATTAATTTTGGATTCAGAGATTGCAATAATTTGTTATTTATAGACTAAAGTCTTCATTATCTTCATTATGAAATTAAATTTAATGGATATTTAGATGCAATATTGAAGATCTATCATGATTTTTGACGTTATTATCAAACTCATCAGTATTATAGTATATATAGTATTTGCAATCAAATGAGTATTGGTCGCCATTAACATTACCTTCATTTAATATGTTGTTAAAGTTTTTGACTATACTTTTTTCACAAAAAGATGAATCCAAATACGGAGTTTTTTTTTACTTATTTTATTTTGGTTTATTAATTTTACAAATTGATTGTTGTTTAGATCACTAAAGGATAGTTTTACATTATTTTGATATTCTGTTCTAGACATGAGACTACATTTTAAATGAAATGGTTTTCTGCAAAGCATGCATAAATTTGTATTTGGTTTAACATATGCCGCATAGGTCAATCAAAAAACAAAAAAATAAATAAATAAAAATAAAAAAGAAATGGGGTAGGGATTTATCTTTATATTTTCCCAACTTTCAATGTTGTTTCCCTCTCTACCTTTAAAGATAATAGTTTTTCTGAGAGATCTGCTCATCAAGTTCTGGTTTTAAATCTGTGTTTTCTTTTTCCATGTTTAAATTTTTTGCTTTTTAGTTTGTTTGTAATCTTAGAACTGTCTTCTAATTTAAGCTTTAGCTCAGCAACATCATTAGTAACTTTTGCTGTCTTTTCTTCATTTTTTTATAGCTATCTGATAAGCTTTTTTTGCAGTTTTTTCTATCTCGCGAATTTTGTCTTACATTTTGTCAAGTTTCTTGTCTATTACTTCACCCATTTCTCTTTTGTGCTTCTAAAGTAGAGCTGCCACGACTTCAGTCACTATAGATTTAACTTTGTTTTCAGTAACTGCCATTATAATAAAGTATATAAAAGATCTGAAAATGTTAAATGTCCCTAACATTCTCTGTTACACAATTAGGAATCATCAAAGAAGTGTAAATACTAAAATAAATGGAAGCAAAATCCTGCTCTGAAAGACTAACATTAAAAGATACAAAATTAAAGGGATCTAAAATTTAAGTTGGCAGATATTACAGTAAGGATTTAATCTAAATAATATCACTTACATCATCTAATGAGTTTATCTCCACGCTAACATTTAGATATTCTGGTAACCTAGTTGGTGAAACGGGGATATCAATCTCTTCATACTTATGCGTGTTGCTTTTAGTTGCATTCTCTGGCAGTAAAATCTAAAATAATAATAATAAGCACATTGTTTAGATAACCATTGATAATTTTATTTAAAAGCAAATTTTCTGTACCTTAAATATCTTCGTTAGACATAATGACATATGTCTATGATTTTCTAATAGTTTAGTTCACAGGTATAAGGTTAATAAAATGTATACTTGGTCAATTGCTATACATGTGACTCATTGTGCATTATTTAATTGCATGACAAAGTCTTTATTTTTGTGGTGACAAGGACAAAATAAGAACATTTTCAGAAAATTTAGAAATCAGAATATAAAACCTAAAAACAAATTTCATGGTTTTAAAAAAAAATTGACAAATATTATTAACTTATTAATTCACTTAAAATTTTGCTGTCTGCATCATCTCTAAATAAACAAAAAAAAATATCTTGAACGTGCAAATTAGAAGCTTTTTTAATGATAATATATAATAATAATATATGATATATAATAAGAATTAAAAAGTTATATGGAGGAAATTTTCCAATGTGCACATAAAAATAAAGTTTAAAAAATTGGTTTATGTCTTTCTTGAGAAAGTAGAAAGGGAAAACGATGTATAAAATATGTCATGTGTTTATGTTCTGCTCAATGATTTTGTTATATATTTTTCCAAACACAATTTTTTTAGAAAATTTATTTCCAGGTTAGAACTTTAAAGAAAAGCTTGTTGAGCTAGGTGCTAATAGTGCATCTATAAATGACAAGGACAGGCCAAGTGTTAAAAGTTTTGCGAAAACATCATTTGGCTGTTTTTTTTTTTTTTTTTTTTGGCTTCTGGTGTAAAAACTAAAATTCAGCATTATAGATGGATTCAATGTCATTTTGATAAAAATATTTAAATGTTTCTTTGCATCTATTATTTATACAAAAGAAAATATTTGAGTTAGTCAAGGAAAAAAGTTTAATAGACCAAATGTAAAACGCAGCAAAGCCAATGGTACAAGATAGAAAGTCCAAAAAGTAACAGCTCTAAAAAATTGCTGGCCAAAGTAACAAACCAAATATATACAGCACAAATAAAATACTGAAACCCAGTTGAAAACTAAAAGGAGCAGCAAAATAGAATAAAATTTTGGTCACAAAATCGGTTAAACGATTCAAGTGACACTTTGATAGGAGCGATTTTAATCTTAATAAAGTACATCTTAAGTGGCAAAAAATTGCTCATTATGCCAGTTTAAGTTCATCCACAAAATCATATTTAAAAACATAATTACATCGAGCAAAGCACGTGAAAATTTCAAGAACATATTTTTGTTAGATGAAATCTGTTTTTATTTACCTTGCAGTAATGCCTAACTTGAATGCACATTTTCTCTGATAAAGAGAATAAAAACAACTGGTAAATGTTCTTTAGGTGAAAGATATATAAAAAATATAATATAATATATATAAAATATGTCAGAATCAGCAAATTATATGTCAGAATCATACAACTATTTTGTTCTACAAAATTGTAGAAAAAAATATTTATACCAAAATTTTGCAATGAAATAAATTTATACCTGCAAATTATAATACAAATAATTAGATTAAAATCTTACTATAATATTAATATTATATAAAAGTGATGTTAAAAATAATGTATATTAATGTATAAATAATACTATTTAATAAAAAATTATAAATTTTGTAACCATATAGCTTAGTATTTCATTAAAAAGCAGTGAAAACAAAATGATTCCACACATAAACAAATGGAGACATAAAGCTTTGATATGGATAGTCTGCTTTTTATGCACCTATATATTATGTAGAAATCAGTGTGCAGGCCAGAATTGGTCTTAGGTCCATTTCGTAATTAAAATTTCTATCAATGATTTATTTCTGTTTGGTAGCTGAGATGTGTAATTTTGCTAAAGGTAATATTTTATATGCTTAAATAGTTCTGCCAACTACAATACAAGATTGGAAAGTTAATGTTTAAATAATTGAAAGGTCGCAAATCCAGTAAATATTCAGGTGATGTTTCTTGTATTTGATTAGATTTGCAAAATGAATTAGTAATAAATAATTCTGGTACAAAGATTTTTGTTACCAAAGAAGTAAAACTTTTAGGAGACAAAAACCTTAAATTCAAAAGCCATATTAAAAATATGTTATAATGCAAACAATAATCTTAGTGAATTCTGTCAAGTGAAAATATTACTCGAATGCAATAGTTTAATTTTTTCATGATTTTTTATTATTTGGATGTTTGTTTTTCTAAGAAATAGAAAAAAGAAAGAAATAAAAGAACACTGCGTATTCAAAACGGCTATTAAAAGCAAAATGTACATAATGTAGATATACGTAAACTATGCAGATAACAACTATTTATTATATATTTTTTTGTTATTATAAACTAGTAAAATTTTATTCATAAATTTTCAGAATATTGTAAAACCAATGTTAAACTAAGACACATGCATGCACACACAAGCACACACAAGCACACACAAGTATGTATGTAGAACTTATAATTAATATCAAACCATTATTAAATATTTAGAGATTTTAATAATTACTATTTTTAGAATGATTGTAAATTGACATTTTCATTTTTGTAATTCTGTGCTGTAAATAATTGAAAAACCCAACTAATTAATTGTTTGTCTCGAGTCATTGAAAGAATTGTTAATTTCAAAAAATTAGAACTAAGACATCTTCAACTTCGAAACATATTTTATTAACTGCCATGGCTACAATTAGGGGTAGTCATTACGAAGAATTTTGCAAAGGCTAAAATATCAAGATATGTGTATAAATATACTGATTTTGACCACACCATAAGAGGATCTTATAATAACAAATATATAAAAAAGTTAAACAGAGGTGAAGTTGAATTAAAATAAATTTATTTCATTTTATCCAGATATCCTCTAATCTATAGTAATCTTCTTTTAATTTACTTTTTAAAAAGCTGATTAGTCCAGTATTTTAGAAGGGTGGAAGGAAAATTTTTCTAGACAGAATAATGCCCATTAGATTTCCATTTATGCCCACAAAATTTGTGTTGGCATTAAGTAGGATTTGAATATTTATTCGCAGACCTGTGATTTTAAAAAATTCTTCCCTTTAAACTGAAATCAAATTTCTAATGAAAGTCTTAAAAAATACAGCACCTATACTACCAAGCTTTATTTAGCAACTTCAAACATGCATGAGGTGTATGAATCATACAATTATATGTAGGCCGAATAATAAAAATTTTTCAAAACCCCCACAGACACAGCATAACGATTTAATAATGTAAGGTTATGATTGCATTATAACATTTATAAAGTTAAAAGTACAAAAAAAACTGCATTAAATCAAGAGAAATTCCAACCAAGACATAATTTTTATACCTTATTACCACCAACAAAAGAAGAAGTATTTTTTCTGAGAGCCAGTTCATCAAACACATAAGGATACATTTGAGTTGTAGACGATGTAGCAACTTTAAATAAAGGTTGTGAGTGTAAGTTTGCAAGCTCTTCTCTAAAAATGAAAATCATCTAATATTAACACAGTGTTCATTTAAAAATAATAAGTCAAAATGCTTTTTACTATATTTAGGGATAATGAGTCATCAAATATCAATACTAAAAAAAAAAATACGACATTTTATGGGTGAGATATTTCATTTGAGACATTTTGTCCCTTATTTTACCAAAAATAATTATTTTCATATCTTATTTATCTGCTTCAGACTTCATGCAAAGAATTTAGAAAATGATGAATGATTCCAGGAAAAAGCTTTTTGATTCCATCTCTGGAACAAATTATGGAAAATGAAAAGAGTCGTTGCATTATACGGGTAGGGTTTCGTTTACTAAGGCTCGCTGTTACATTATCGTAGCTATAAAATTCTACAACATCGCTTAAAACTTTCAAGCGGAAGTTTAAAGCACTTAATTGTCCTCCCTTTTTAAAGTCAACAACATGTGTATTGAATGTGCTTTTGTTGATAGTGGTAAAATAACTTTTTGTACCACTTCTTTACCCTCTTTTGTTCACATACGTAAGTTGTGCTCACCTGATAACTTCTGCCCATATCCCCATATTGTTGTTGTAAACATCAACGATAGTCTGGAAAACTTTTTCTTTTTGCAATGGTAATGGCATTATTGATACAATAATATAACATATAATAATATAATACATAAGATATACATCTCTCTTGTCCTTCCAATGAATTACCATAAAACCATAGGTGTGCTAATATGCAACATTGCGTTCTTCAGGCTTTAACTTTGCTTACAAGACATTTTCTTTATAAGACATCTGCATCTGAACACCAATATAAATGATGGAGTTCTATAAATATCCTGGTTTCCCACAAGCTAATGTAAACGTTTTAATACCAAAACTGGCACTTTTTGAATAAAAATTTCCATAACATAAAAGACTCATCGATTAATATATTGCAGCCTGGTTGGAGAAATTTTTTCCAACGTGAAATTAAGTAGACATGGATATCTTTTATTTTGGCATCTTTGCTGTACATCGTACCAGGTGCTGTAAAATCAAAAAAGTGTAAATATTTCTCTAATAGTAATGACTGACACTTTTTCATATTCTGTAAACTCGAAACGGTTGAGGCCTGCATTAAGTGTAGCCTCACTCCAAACAAGGTTTTCATAAGGATTGATTTTCCTGTTTGTTTTCTTCTTTTTTAACAGGGGGGACACTTTCTAAAGGCTTAAGTTCATCATTGGGAACAACAACATTTTCTTCAACTTGTTGAACTTGTTGAAATTCATGTGTAGTATCATTATCACTGAAAAAAAAGTTCCTTTTCATTTTCAGATTCGATTATAAAGTTTTCTTCATCATCAGAACAAGAATCAGATAACAAAGAAACATCTGATTCATCTCGAAGAGCAAACTTTTCAGCATCTTTGGCAGTGCACAATTGTTTCTTTTAAGCCATTTTTAAAATCAATTTCAACTACTTTGTTAGTTTATATAAACAACTTTGTACACTAACTCTGTAGGATGTTTTGGTATCAAAATTTCCATAAAACATTCGAGAATAATAAAAGTGTAGTTATATGACACGCAATATTATATAAGGTATGGTCCTAGACGCACCGTGCACATTGAGTGTGTATATATACAGTGATACCGGTTATACGGTAAAACAGCACTGCAGTATATATATACGACGATACCGCTTAAAGTGTTAAAGGAATTATCTCAATAACAAAAATGTTAAATATTTAAAAGTTAGTTTCCTTAAAAAATTAAAAGATTAGATTCAGCATAAACAGAAAATGCACAGATGAAATACTGCCTAAAAATCAAAGAGGCAGTCCATATTGGGTGAAGTAACTCCTCATTGAACAAGAAAATATTTCATTATAATGTACGTCTCATCCTTTATCCATTTTCATCTTTTAATAACCCAGATTTTTTCTTTTATTCCCTTTTGAGCTTAAAGAATTCACATCACCAATTACGATGTTGATTAATTTACAATTAACAAGTTTGGTGTATATATTTTCTGGTTTTTAATTTATAATATAAGCCTTGAAAATGAAGTAGTGAAACATTGAAACAAGTTGGGGAAAAGTTTTAAAATGAAATTTTTCTCAAACAGTTAAAACATAGATCTAAATAATGGTTTCTAAAAATTCAATGCATTTAAAACATGGGATCCTATTATTAACAGCAATTTGAAACGGAATGCTATCAATAACAGAAACGGTTGATTGTTAATAACAAAAACTATAATTTTAAAAAAATATATATATTTTAAAATAATCTTATTTAGAGCAAAGTTATTTTATAGATCAATTTCAAGAGCTTAAACTTCCTTGCTAGAAAAAATGATTTTTTTATTTATAGCATTTTTAAGTATTTTGAGAATTGCTTATTTCAATCTACCTTTCACCACAATTCAGGCTCACGTAAATTTACACTTAATGCCTAAAAAATATAGTTAAAAAAAAAACTCAGGCCTTGTCATGAGGCTAGGGCAATCATGCTCACGCTGGCTATAATACTCCCAGAGAAAATTTCATTGCTTTGGCAGCGCGATCAAAAGCACTGCCTACCAAACCTACCACTATCTTTTCAAAACATTAAAGACAATTTATAAATAATAGCAGTTTCAGTCATGGTTTGAAATATATAGTACAATTTGATTATCCGTGTTAAATTTTTATTTCCTTTTTCAGCATCCGTTTTTTATTTTGGATAACAAATAATTTTATGACGGAAGAAGAAGTCACAATCACCCGTATTTTAAAGAAAATTGGTAGACAAGGAATATGTATTATTTTTTTGACAAAGATTTAATAGTTTTTTATTATTTTGATAACACAAAACAGTGGATGAGTAATCAATTAACATAGCTATTACAAATTCAGTGGATATTTTTTATTGTATTTTATAAAAATCGAAGCTCATGTTTGGTGTTCACGATTCAAGCAGTCTCCTTTCATCGGCTCCAAAACCAATTTCATAAAGTAAAACCTTTTAAAAATAAATTATATATTTAATAATTTATAGACAAAAAAGTAAATAAGTCCTTTTTCAAAAATGCAGGAAAGTAAAATGAGGGTCGCACGTCTACATCACTAAATTGTGTGAAAACTAAATACCTGTGAAAAGCAAATAAGATATGTGATAATCACACACCATTTTTCTTATATCGAAGCCTGAAAGCATGTTTTAATTTCAAATTCTTTGGAATTCTCAAGCTTTTAAAAGAAATTTTATTCATTCTTAAGGAATCTCTTTATAAAAAAAAAAAATATATATATATTTCACTAATACACCTTTTCCTACAGATGTCTATGCTTAAGAAATTTCAAATGGAATCTTTCTTGATTCTTTTGTTTACTGCTGCAACATATTTTTATGTAATATTTACTTTAAATTCCTTACATATTCTACAGAATAAATATATCCACAAATCTTTGATCTATGTGGTAAAATACTTTTATTTCAATGTGTGTATTTTTAAGATGCAGCTGTATGGAAAAAAATTTTTGAACAAATTATAAATGATCAAAGCTTAATGCTAACTAGATTCCTCTCAAAATTTAAGGTCTACTAACGAAAACTAAAATACAGGACAATAATAATTTCTAAAATATTTGAAATTTCAGAGAACAAGGTAAGCTCACCGATTATTAAAATCATACCTCAAAAGCTTATGGAGTTTGTATTTCAAATTTGGGAGTGGGGTGTTGATTGGAATTTTTACTTCGACTAAGAAATCAGTACTAATCTTGAAAAATTTTGTGTTCTCATTTTAGCACATTAGCAAAAAGCTAGTTTTTAATTTTAACACATTAACAGAGTATTAAAATTAAAACTAAAATTTAATACCTTTAGCAGATAAATCTTTTTAAAATTATTTTAGGTAAGTAAACAATTGAAGACTTTTTACAAGCCATAATATTATCTATAGTTTAGATCAGCATAAACCATTTTCCAAACTGTGTAAGAAATTATTTTACACGTATTACCACTTGCCAATCAGCACTTAGTGAGTAATGTTTTGGATTATTTTCTAGAGATTTTCTTCTTTAAGAATACATCAATACTTTTTTTTTTAATCTAGGTATCAATTAATGTAGTCATGAATTTTGGGAAACAACTGTTTTCAAATCTTCCGTTGAGACTTGAAGTGTTTTTTATAGAACAAAAAATAATAGATAAAACTACCTAATGGCAAACCAAGTTTAATTATTACTCTGTTACTCATATGTTAGTCTTCATTAGAAGGGGATGGAACGGAACATTAATCACATTGATTATTCTAATTCTTATTTCACATTTGAGCATAAATTATATTTTATAAAACCTATACCTATTTTGGGTGAATATCTCTTTATATAACCCTGGATCTCTGCGCATAAGTTTTCGCTCTTCCTTTTGCATTTTACGAGCATACTGCTTCTCTTGTTCACTCTAAATGACAAAATTTATTGAAATTAATAAAAAACAAAAAAAAAAAAATTATTAACAGGTCAAAAATTAAATTAATATATAAAACACTCATTATTTTCAGTTTAAACACTACATCTAAAATTCGGAATTGTTTTTACATCCAAGCCCATACAACAAGATTCCAGGCTATCATTACTCGTTTAGCAGCCTGGGCCCTTGACAAGATTTTCTTAAAATTCCTTATTTAAGCTAATCATGTTTTTGTTTAAAATGACATCTTAATATAAATCCTCATTTTAGTCTTTGGCAACAATACAACTCAAAAGAATTGATAAAAAGTGACAAGCATTAGACATCACTCTCAAATGCACCAAAGTGAATTTGATGTTCTTCTGGAAATCTGATCCACCAAAGAGATACCCTAGGCGAAGTTGCATAAACCGGTTGCATAGTTGACAACATTCTTAATTGGTTAGAAAATGGTGGTTATAAAGATTTTGATACATCAGAATCTGAAAAAGAATTTGAGTTCCTCAAATGAGGATAATATCAACCCAAATGTTCAAAATGTTGAAAGTAGTGACCTCGAAAACCAGCAAACTGGTGATAATGCTGGGGAATATATTGAAACCCTAGACAATTCCCACCCAGTACAGGAGCCTAAGAAAACAAAAAAACCAAGGCCTAATGCTGATTCTGTTGTAGATATTTGGACCGCAAAATGGCATATTACACCAGTACATTGATGAAAAATCAAAAAAAAATTGCGATTGATGTAAAAAACCCAAAGATAAAACACTTAGAGACTAAGTATTATAGAAGCGATGCAGGTATTCTCCTTTGTATGTGGAAGAATAAAAAGGAGAGGAAGCCAGTATAGTCGTGTCTACAAATGTTACAAAAGGTGAATCTGAAAAGCCAAATAAGATTGGGGTGTTAGTCACTAAGCCGGAAATTATATCTAAATATAACAATGCAATGAATAGGTGTGACTGCATGGACCAAATGTTGTTGTATTACAATATGATAAATCAAAAAAAAAAAAAGTGGTTGAAGTGGATGTTTATGTGGTGTTTTGAGAGAAGCCAAGCAAACTCATATATATATTATTGTTTGAGGCGCAGTGAAGGGATAAAACGAAATTAAAATGTAAATGTAAGTCAGGGAATGTGTTTGCACCCAAAAAAATTTAAAATTCCACACTTGAACTGTGTAGCATAATTGGACATAATTGTTTTATTTTTATATTTGAGCAAAAGGTTATCATTGATCACAAATTATGTTTTTATTCATAAACCATGGCTTATCATATATTGTTGTAAAGCTATGCTGTATGTCTCCATGTTTTCAATGATAGCAGAATAAGATGATTTTTCTCTTTTTCACTATTTTTCCTAAACATCTTCTAAAAAAAATTACAAATTTTTTGTTAGCGTTCATTCTGTATCGATTCCATATAATTTGTAAACTGAGTATTTCCATATCAATATTTTGACCTTTTTTAACCATATATCATCAATTTTGTTTATTCTTGGACTATTGAAAGAACCTAGTAAGACAGGACATCTGACAAAATTTATAAATTCTGTTTCCTGTAAAGTATATTTATCAGATACTCTACACAAAAAAAATATCATTTGGTGTGGTATATACACTTTAGGAGATATTTAAGTTTTGGTCTTGATGAATTTTACCAAATAAAACATCATAAGATAAGTGTTGAGCATGAAAATCAGCTTTATTACACAAACTATTTAATACAGCAATAAACAGGACCAGAATATACAACAATGAATAAACTTTCTAATCAATGAAAAAGGGAGGGTTGACAACTGTTGTAAATTTTGGGGGATCTTTTTCAAAATCTGGGCATGGTCAGTGCCATCGAGTAAACACCCGTTTTGCTTATTTTTTCTAAGATGGGAGGTATTTACAAGAAAAAAAATCAAGAAGATAATGTAAATAAAGATACAGTTACAATCCAATCAATTTTATATGTTAAAGCTCGTTTGATCGTTCCAAAATAAATCAGAGGTCTGGATCATTAAGTGAATATTGTCTGCCGGTAGCAGTATTTGTAGGTGCAATAACAACTAGAACATCATTAACAAGTATAATGCATTTTTCCTGAAAATGTGGCCAATGGAAATATGGTGCAGGTCCACGAGGGTGGATAAATCTAACATTGTTGTCTCTCTCTGTTTCGTTCACATTTTCAACTATTCCAATCCACCATTCTTTGTCATAAGTGCAAGGGACATATTGGTTTGGAGAAATATCACTTAACTGGTACTTGTTTACCACTGACTTGTTTAACTCGAATGTCATATCATATAATGCAGTCTTGTTAGTTCTTTTCATTGCTAGTTTGCATATCATTTTAAGTGTAAAATGTTGGAAAGAACGTGTACCTGGAATTGTCAATAACCCCTCATACCAATTAGCTAATGTATTTCTATCAATTAACATTCGTTCTTTTGTAATATATGTCTTTGAAGGATGAAACACAAAATTCATATTTTTATGTTGCCTCTAAAATCTGTCTATCTAATGGCCGTGGAGACTGGATCTTTCTGTTGCATGTTTTACTGTATCCCCACATGTACCATGGAGACTTTTCATGACTAGTAGCAAAAAATGTCCACTGGGCCTCTATATCAAATTCTTCATGCATGCACAAATTTTAAATTTTATTTTTGTGAGAACACCATCTGAAAAATATTTCATCTTTTTATTTTGGGGCATTTCAGCTTTAAAATAATCCACTGTCACCTCTTGTACTTCACGTTTCAAATCGACAACATGTTTCTAATCTTCAGGGATTATATAAAATGATTTATGCTTTAACAAATTGTCATTCTTGTAATAAAGCCCAACTGGGTGTAAAGTGCATTGGAGGTTGTTCCAATGAAAACTTTGCTTCTCATCTTGAAGACTGCTTGATTGTCAATATTATCTTTTCTCTGTTGAAGATGTTCAGCTTGTGATTTAGAGAATAAACAATGAATAGTGAGTTGCTGTAATGAATTATAAATAATCTCTATAAATTCTTGATTCTGGGTGGTCATGATGTTTAGTGAAGAGAGATCGTGTGTATCAATTGTTTCTACAATATCTCATCATTCTCATACTCAACAAAAATCTCATTTAAATGATCGATCAGAGAATCTTCTTTGGGACAGTTAGAGAATTGATCAATCACGCATATCTCGATATCAGTAGCACATACCAAGTACTTCATTAAACCATTGTAAGTTTCTTTTGTAGGTATCGCATCAACAAGCAATTTGGAATTGGGAGTTAAAATTTATTTTTTTATTTATCAAAGTTATTTCATTAGTCCAAAAATAAAGGAAATTGAAGATATATGGTTAAACAGCCTTTTTGAATTTTAGATAACTTTGAAAATCCAATCTTTATGTCAGGGTGGTTTTCTTTGAATGCTTCAAAAAGTTCTTTTAAGTTACACAATATCAGTCTTTTTTGCATTTGCACATTTCTGGAAATGCTTAGACTTTTTACCAGGCATTTCTCTGCTATAGACGCCGTGGTTATAAAGCTCATGAACTAAATCAATGTTTTTTTCTTATGCTTTTCCTCATTTGCTTGCTACAACGTCACGAAAACCTTGCTCCTTAAATAATGCTTTAAGTTGCATCACTTTGTGTTTTGTTATATCAAAAACTTCAGGAGCTGTTTCAATACTTCATTTTGATGTTGCCAATGTCAGCAGTTAGATTATATCTTTCGAACTGTGAGTCAATATTTTACGTTTTATCAATTCAATCAATGCAAAGTCTTTTGCTTTATTTATTATTTTGTTGTTAACCTAGTAGATACGCAATCAATGTATTCTTTTGGAGTAGAATAAGCATCAGACATTTTTTCCTCAAAAATATGAGTAATTCCATTGGTCATAGTGGCTGAAATCTGATTTTCTTGCTTTTTTCCTGTTTCAATGCTATATTTATGATTTTTTTATTTGGTAAAATTCATCAATACTAAAACATCTCATAAAGTACATACCACATCCTTTTTTTTTTTTTTTTTGGTGTAGTGCATCTGTTAAATATACTTTACAGGCAATAAATTTTTTAAATTTTGTTTTAGCTTATTCTGCAACATGTGCAAAGTCACAAAAAAAATTTTTTTAATTAAAACTTTGGTATATGAAGGTTTAAATTTCGATTCACTATTAAAATCTGATTAAAAATGCATAATTTAATTATTCTTGGACCACTAAAACTCATGGCTTCATTAAATAATTAATTCATATGAACGTGGAAACCACTGGGTCCCAAACAGGAAACAAGATTATTCTTAAAATTGCAATATCTCAAGTTCCTCTTGGAATTGGCGGTTAAAATTTTATCAGATGTTCTGTCTCACCAAAGTTATTTCAATGGTCCAAAAATAAATGAAATTGAAGATATATGGTTAAACAGCCTTGTTGAGTTGATATGGAATTACTCAATAGTTATTTGCAGGTCTTTCTTGTTTTTAAATTAAAGAGAAACTATATAGCTTTAAAATGATATATAATATGAGTCATTCTATTTGCCTTTTGTTACCTTAATTTGAATTTTTGAACATATTTGAATTTTTGAAAGTTTGTGCCTGGGAATTTTACAATTTTCAAAGACTTTTTTCGCTGAATAAGCATAATAGGTTGACTTCAATTTTGAAAAATTACCACAAATTTTAAATTTGGCACATACATTTTTAAGTCATGTTAAAAACGCCATATTTTTTCGAATACTTTGTTTAAACCTTAAAGTTAAAGATAGCAACACGATTTTTATACAGGTTACGATAGGTCAAATGTAGATGTTAACTTTATAAAAATTTTACATTGCCGTTTTTGAGAAAATAATAAAAGGAATTTTATAAATAAGGGTATATAATACCCTTATTTTAGCAACATAATAAAAAATTCAAATCTATTTTTCAGTAATTCTTTTGACTTAGGTTATTTCTGAGTTTGTAAAAGTCTTTTCAGATATCAAGTCAGTTGAAATAGTCAAACTGACTGAGCTAAAACTGACAATGCGGATCCATCTTGTACCCAGAATTAGAATGCATAAACTTCAGATGCCAGCAAAATTATTTATCAAAATTGACCACACACACAACCACACAGTACATGACTAGTAAATCTAATTTCTATATTTATTTTTACATTTACTTTCAGTATAATTTATTATTCTTATTAGATCTTAGCTTTATAACTACTTCATATGGAACATTCCATAAAAAAACAATTTAAAAAGTTGATTCTTATTTATTACCTGCACTGTCACTTGCATAAATGGAACTGGTTGTTGCTGTTTTCTAGCAGGATCAATAAATTGGTATTCTGATATATCATCAATAAATTGACCATTAGTTTTCTTTATTCCAGTTTTAACTATTGCCTGCCGCTTCTCTAAAATTGACAAAATTAAATCAAATGCTTCAAATCCAACAAGTTCAAACAAAGTATTCTGTATCTCGTCATCTGATTTAGTAGATGCAAGAATCTCAAATATGGCTGAACACATGTCATTTGGATCAAGAGATCCTTGGTTTTCTTGAGCATAAGATTGACACTGCTCCTGTAACCATGACGGACTTAACTGAACACAGTTTGACGTCTCAGTGCTCAATGAATCCGGAGAGTCCTTTTGATGTAGAAGTAGCTTGTCATGGAAATGCTGAACAAAGTTATCACCTGGTGAGATATTTTTATTCTCATTTTCATACTCAGCATAAAAATCAACAAAATTTATGTCAGGAAATTCAAACTCTATCTTTTCATTGTGTCCATAATATTTTCTCTTCAAATTTACTTTCTCATCACCTTGAATTGCTTCATTTATATCTGGTAAAAAGAGTAACAAATCTTGAACATGTTCAAATGCTTTTGTGACAAGAACAGCTGAAAATGGACCGAAAGTTTTTCGTAATGATAGTGACTCTAATGAAGTAACTCTCTTTGAATTTTTAAAAGTTTCAAATAAAAACGCTGTTGACTCCTGTATGATCTCCTCACTTGAATCTTCTCCAACTATAATAAGTAAAAATTAGTATAATTTAGGGCAGCCAAAAATGAAATTTTTTTCTCATCAATTGAAGACCTAGTAAATTTATCAAAAGTTCTTATTTCACTATTGCACTAAAGAATTTGTGAGGCTATTTTTGTGCCATGTTGAATTTGATGTCTTTGGTATATACTTTTAATAAAAACCCATTTATATTCTCCCTAAAACAAACAAAAAAACCATAACCATTATGGTTATCAAAAGTGGGTCTAACTGGTGGGTAAATTTTTACTGGACAAAAGAATTTGTTTATATTATTATGTTATTATGAAAAGTCTTTAAAATCTTAGTACAGAAAAGTTCCAATAGTATTAAATTATTTGGATTTCAAATTTGACAAAAAAAAAAATGATTATAAAAGAAACAATTTAAAGACTTAAAGGTAGTTTTGTAAAAATTCTGAAAATTTACCTAATTCTTTTGCAATCTTTGCAAGGTCTCTCAAAATATGCAAAGCCTAAAAAGAAAAAAGAAAATTATTTTCAAAATTCCAGAAAATATTTTCTCAAACAGCATACATGTTTTTACCAGAAAAAAAGATTTAGAGAAAAAGTTGAAAAATGTCATCTTATTAACTGCATATTATGTCATGCCCAAAATCAGAGTTTAGAGCATAAACACATAACACGATAGCCAAAAATTTAACAGTATTTCGATTGATTTAACACTTTTTTTCAGCAAAGTTTTAAGCTAATAAAGATTTTACAAAAATTTGAAAAACAACTACATAATAACTTACACAATTTACCACCAAAACTTTTTAAAAAAAGAACCAAAACACCTCAGGAGCTTTTAATGACAAAAAGCACTTAATGACTAATGGACTAATATAAAAGACAAAAAAATCTTCACATTTCACTGTTTTTCTTTCTCAAAAAAAAAAAATAAATAAAAATTATCAGAAATTTTTTAACATTTCTGCAGAATCAGAACTTAATTTACAAGAAAAACTGAAAAATATGCTTTTTGGAAAAAATCTGACTTTTTCTAAAACTAGGCACAGAACCGATGATTAGCTTGGTGAATAGGACCGATAATATATAAAAATGGCTGACATGCCAAACTTAATAGAAATAGTATTTTCTAATATAATATAGAACTTCAAAATAATCAGGGTGCAAACTTTTGAGAAAAACCAAAAAAAGTAACTTTTGTTGTTTTACAATCATAAATCGGGCCCCCAGGTGACAATTTTCAGCAGGTGGGAATATTCCCCCAACAGTCCTTTTTAAACAGATTTCGATAAAGTTAGAATTCAGACAATTTTTTTCTAAACTACAAAACTGAGAGATTAAAAAAATAAAAATAATTTGAGAAAAATTTCTTATAGGCTGACGAACAGAGAAAAGGAATTTTCAAAAACAAAGGACAGCGAATCAAAAACTAGTTACCTTCTTGTGCCCTTCAACCAGCCGCTTTAAATCATTCCATTCCAAACCATTTGGTTTATTTTTTATTTGTCTTCTTTGGTCAAGCTCTTTCCTTAGCTTGAGTTGAAATGCTGGAGAATTGGTCTCGCAATCACTGGAAAAAGCTTTTAAAGAATCAGTGAGGCGAGGCAGCTCCGTCATTACTTTTTATAAAAAAAAACATTAAAAATTTAATGCTTATCAACTCATCTTTTTATTTCTAATTTAAAAAAAAAAAAGAATTTAAAACAATGTTTATTTTGATTTTTAGACTTAAAATTTATAATAGTACTGAGATAATAATAGCACTGAATAACAGCTTGAAACTATTCTAACAATATAAATTCACTGCTCAATAACTCAAAAAAAAAAAAAAAAAAAAGCATTTTAAAATAAGTTTGACTTTGGTCTTGAGCCTGAAAAAATTAATTGTTATGTAAAAATTATCAGAAATAATATTTATTTCTTAAAAAATTCTTTACATTTTCAAACCATATTTTTCAGACTTTGGCCGAGTAGTACGGATGCAGCTGTTGCATAGAAGGATACTTAATGCTTACAACAAAAACATTACGAAACTTCTTATTGAAAATTTTTCTGTGGTATTTTTTCTATCTTTTAACCCTTGTTATTATAAGAAGATTATTACAGAACAAAAATAAAAAGATTTAACAAATATTCTGCATATTATTTCAAGCAGATTACTTCAGAAACTTATCTATTCATCATGAGCCTTTAAAAATTTTTCCACGCAGAAATCTTTTAAAAAAAAATTTTCCTACAAAAAAAAACAATTTATTTTTATTTTAACCTTGTTTGGCAATTTGAGTCTTCTGTTTAAAATAGTAAATTCTGAAAACTTTGATTTGAATTCTAGTAATTGTCTTATTTTTTAATTTTAAGAACAGTGATACATTTCATAACAGGTGCTGAGTTAAACCATCTACGATTGAAATTTATGGTTTTTATGCATACTTTAGAAGTCTTATAGATTTTTTTGCATCAAGCTTTAATGTTGATTTTTACGGGATTCCACAAGCATTGATTTGGATGTAGAATAAAATAATTAGAATGATTTTATTTGATGAGATTAAATTTTATTTTAAAAAAATTTTAATTAAGAAATTTATTGCACCTTGGGATTTATGGCATAGCATGCATTTAGTCTTATCAAAAATACCATTTGTTTTTATTTTTAATACAAACTTAAATCAATAATTAAATCAGTGATGAAACATGAAGCTTATTACTTACGGTAATGGACAAGTGAGATTTTTATTACTTTTGCTCTCACTCGCCAAACAGGAAAGTGAATATTTTTACATTGTTCAGCAGTTTTGGTTTATTTCTAGATTTGGAGCAGATAGATAATCGAGTATTTTATGGCTTATTTTCCAATTTCTTTCCTTTTACAGTTGTATTAGGCATCTGAAAAAAATTTTTTATTAGATAATATTTCTGATTAAAAATATTATGAGTAGAATTGATTACGGGCAAGTGAAAATATCATATCACTCACCCGGTGGACTAGTGGTCAAAATCCTTGATTGATAAATTAATTATTTAATAAATTAATGAATTAATTTATGAACTAAAAGTGTTTATATTTAAACCTTATTCAGTTACCATACCATATTCTAAGTTGAGCTCCATAGAGTTGATATTCTTATAATTTCATGATTAGTAAATAGACGCAAAGCAGTGTGCATTTATTTCATAGCAAAGTGAGAAACTTTAAAAAACTTGAATCTATTCTCAATACCAATAATTGTAGAATTTACTTAGTTAATAACTGATGTTATTTCTTTTACCAGATTTTATGCAAATTTCAAAACAAGATTATTTTATTAAATTATTTTACAAAAATATAAACATGTTAAAAAATTACAGTTAACAGCAAAGAACTGTACTTTACTGCCCAAAATTCAGTAGAAACGCCCTCCATGTTTTTTTAATTCAAGTCATCAGAACTTATAATAACAAAACAAAATATTTTTATGCACTTTCTTAAAAACAAAACTATACTTAATCTCATCTTACACCAGCTAACAAACGACTTTTAACAAAATTTTACTTGCTTATTGAAAAAAAGAATATCCTACAAAATTTCAACCGAATCATAAAAAATCTCCAAGATTGTGGAGATCTATAAATCTAAATTTTTGGACAAAATTTTAAAATATTTTGTAACCTGTGGGCATGCATGGGTCCAATGAAACATTCAAAATAAAATACCAAAACTTTCAAAAATAATATCATCAATTTCAGCGTAATTTGAAAAATTGAAAAAATGTGTAAATTTTTCATGTATAAACCAAGTGTTACAAAAATATAAAATTACCAATTTTCTACCCTTATGATCAAATGAAAAATCTCAGAAAAATTCCAACAAAAATATAAAACAGTTCCCAAGAAAAAAACTGACATAAAACTCCATCAGCTTTTCCAGGAAACAAATTAACTAAAATTTTAAGCATAACCCTCCCTTAACCCCAAGAGCGAGTACAAATTCTGCATTCTAAAAAAACCTTCATACCACAAAACACTTCTCGGGCAAAGAATCATTTACCCAAAAAATATCATGTTAGAAAATTTTCAAAAAAACTAACGCTTAATAAGAACTAGATTTCGAATTAAAAAATTAATAATTTCATTTTCCTATTTTTTACATATAAAATAGAAAAAAAAAATGAAAGCTTTTAATTGGCTGTTACCAATTCAGACGTATGCATAGGAATTGGAATATTTCCACAGCATAAAATGGAAATGTGCCAAACATTGATCTATGCTTATTAAATAGGTTATTGTAAAATTAAAAGAATAAGAAGGTAAAAATTAAATTCTAAAACACATCAACAACCATGGCTATTTCATTACAAGTCTCATGAAACAAAGAACAAAGTAACCATATGAGTGATAACATTTCTTTAATGGTAATGCACAATCGAGAAAAAAAAAAAATTTTTTTTGAGATTTCTATGCCAAATAACAAAAGATAAATACTTTATAAAGGTACAGGATTTTTTCAAAAATATAACTCAGGAAAACTTGGCAACCATTGAGGAGTATTTTATCAGCATGTGGCTCAGTGGTAGTTTATACGCTTTACATGTGCTAAGCCTCTGGTTCGAGCTCTGCAGTGATCTTTTCATAAGTTCGACTTTCAATGATCTCCCACCATTGTGGTAAACAAATACATTTAAAAAATACAAACGACTTGCTAAAATTTATTTTTCAAGATACATTAGATAGTTGAGGGTATAGCCGATATAATTTTAACCATTAACCTATTAAGAATATAAGATCCCAACAACTCATTGTAGTCTAAAATGCAGCAAATGACTAGACTGCACATTTTCATTATAACATGATTTCAAATACAATTTTACAAAAAGGTAATGCAAATTTTTAGGAATAATCAATTGATAAGCCAAAACACAGACATGGATAATTAATAGCACCCTTTCAGTTATCAAAATTAAACAATGTATAATATTTCACAAATATATTCCATACTAAGATAACACTTACATAAAATAACATTTAAGATAACATTTACATACTTGTAAAATATATAAAAATAATAAAATATAAAAGAAATATATTATTATTGTTGAGATTTAAATTGTTTACGAGGTAAATTTGGTGGTGTATAACTAGTTGTACATTCAAATATTTCTGGAACTTTCTTTGGTATACCATCAAAAAAGTCTTTCTTAATAAGAGTTTTCTTGATAACATCACTGTCATAAAACAGTTCTTTATTTATAAAAGCCAAGGAATCTTTTTTTAAATAAGTGTCAAATATAAAATAATTCCCATGAGTATGCCACAGTGAATGAGCTCGCATCCGTGATGGCAGTTCTTGCTGTCCAAGACTCTCTATCTTTCGTATAATTGCACCTTGGTCAATTAGATTTGTTGCTGTTCTGTGTAATACCTTCTTTAACTGTGGGTGTGCTAAAGCTTTTGTGATAAGAAGCAACTCATAACGAGGCATTATTATTCTAGCTAGACAACAAACAAATTAGTAGGAAATCTATTCCATCCTATTCATTTTCTATTTTTTCCATTTATTCACAGATAAGAACACATTTACAAAATATCAAGATTGAATATCAATTAAATAATACTGTTAGTGCTGCAAAAATCAGAAAAATTCTGCCCTTTGTCGATTGAAAATTTCAAAATATCAAAAAATCTACAAATGAATCACTTAAAGGGATCCTCAAACTCTTTTCCGTGTTTGAATCAGACTAAAGTCATTTCAAAATGGAATACCATGCCTTTTATTTTGCTAAAAAAAAATTTTCACACATGTTGTTATCACTTGAAAAATGAAAAACTTTTTCAGTTTTAAGTAAAATAAATGTTACATAGCTCAGCGTTGTCATTAAGCTAAATTTTCAACTGATTTATTCTAGCTTGAGAACTAGAGAAATTTCAACAAAATAAAAGACATAACCTATATTTTGGAAAGGCTCTATTCTGAACCAAACATATAAAAACAGTTAGATTATTTGATTTGATTATTCGATTATTTTAACCTGGGGCCAACAAAAAGTTTTACAAACTAATTTATTGTAGAAGGGCCCAAGACAGATTTGGCTCTGGTGTACTTAGAGCACCCATTTGAGCTTACGGTAAAGAAAATTATTGGTCTCTAACGGGGGTCGAACCTGTACCAGAAACAGAAACCAGACTTAAACGCTCGGCCAGACTGGGATTCCTTTAAATATTTCAAGTCTATATATTTAATAAGTAAATTAGTAAAGCATTCAAGAGTCTCAAGGTCAGCAACAGACCTACGAGCATGGTCAAAATATTATGAGACTTATACGTCATTAGGACACCTTATTAAATGAAAGAAAAATACCACAAGCAGTTAAAATTACACTGCCGTTGGTATATTCAATTTTAGGTTTATCTTATTATTAATAGGCTTATAGACTTAGAACTTAGAAACTAAAAAAAAAAAAAAAAATTTCTGCTGGATCTAAGGGAGGCAAGCGACAAGTTTGTACTCATTTGGGTTTGTTATCATTTTCGCGATTTTGGTCAAGAAAATCACTTTTACAATATGCGTGAATTTGTGCTAAAATTTTATAAAAGCCATATAATATGACTATGATTGTAACACAAAAGGATTTATCATCTTCATGTTTGAACTAGACCTTGTGTTTTTATCATTCTATTACTTACAAAACCAAATTTACATCACCAAAATGCTACTCAAATGGTTGAGTGAGCCATACCTGGATTTTAATCTTGCAGCTAAGAGTGAAATGCTCTACCAACTGAACTATCCAAGCATAAAAGATATAAAAAATTTGTCTACAATAAATGATGAATTTTGTTTAATTTTTAAAAGATCAGGTTATCAGGTGAATTGGTAACTAATAATATCTACTAGTTTTCCATATAACTAAAAAATTTGTCTACCATGCAAAATTTGTTTTTCTATCAGGTGATGTGATTTCAGATATTTCTATTTTTTTAAATTTTTTTTTTAACGTTATATTCAAACATTATCAAAATATAAGAATTTTTGAAGGCACAAGGAAATTGCTATTAAACGTACTCATGCCCTATTTCTTAGAATAGAACAAATCTCATCATTCATTTACAAACAAGGGCTGGTAAAAATTTTTAAAAAAGACAAAATTTAATTTTATATTAGTTATAACCATAAGTTTTACAGTAAACTTGGATTATACAGATAAAAATAAATTAATAAAACACATTAAAAAAAAAAAATTAAATCTTAAATGAGAACTGTGGTAACTTTTAATCTGCATGGTGTAGTAAAATTGCCTTAAATAATTTTATAAAATTTTTTAAAAATGGTCTTGTCTGCCAATATTTTAGAAAAATGTGCATATTTGAGCTTAGTATTAAAATATTTCTGCTATTCCTAATCCTATAACTTCAAAGGAAACATCGACAAAGATTAATGTATTGTTCCAAACAAAAATGGGCAAATGGAAAGAGATGATAGATTCTTAAAACTCATGATTGGCTTTGCTAGGGGTCCAAAAAACTTTAATAACAATAATAATAATAATAATACAAATCGTGTTTTTATAAAATAAAAAAGTTTTAAGTTTATTAAAGTTTGATATATACAAACAGATTTTAAATAAAAAGTATAAAAACTATTAGCACATCAATAATGTGCAAAAACTACATTTTAAAATACTCTACTTGGTACAAAATCCACAAAGGTATTGAAAATTGATTAACAAACAAAATATTCTAGACAATTAAAAGTAGTAAACGGCCATTCCGCATAACTTGCACATTTACGTGAGAATTTTAAATCCATAATTTCATGAAAAGAAAAAGTTACAATTGTCACTATAGTCCTTGAGTTTTAAAACAAACCAAAATTTTGAGCAAAAGTATGCCCAATGTCCCAAAATTGTCACACTTCTCCGTGACGATGAATTCTCTCTCTTAAATTTTAGTAAATCTATGTATTAAAAATATGGTACACTCATATGAGTATTTAGGTATGGTACATCAAAATTATTTACAACACAACTGGCTATGGTCAGTAGAACAATTCAATAAAGCAAAATAATTATTCAGACTCACCCTTCTTCTCATATGCTTAAAAATTAAATGCATGAGTTTCAAATGTCACAGAAGTTTTAACGCAAATTGGTTTTTTTATACCAATTCAGATTAAAATCTTTATGACATATTTTATATCATATTTCACTAAAAAAAGGTGAGCAATCAAATTTTTCAAAGTTTAACATTTTTCCTTAAATATTCTGAAAATAAATAAGTCACACGCATCATTAGATGTGTTAATGGGACAGAAAATTAATTCTGAAATGTAAATAAAATAACTTCAAGGTGTTTTAATACTTTAAAAGTGTCAACTTGGTAATATTTCTTTTTCTGCCAACTTGGTCATATCTACAAAAACACATGCATTCTATCTTTCGATTTTTACCTTACAAGAAGAGAATTTTTAATTACATCCATCAATATCAAAACAATCCTTTAACCCTTTGGCGCCCAAGGGGGGTCGAATCGACCCCCCCTAATCTTTATGGCGATTGCGGGCTCAATATATGGTATTATGGTATTTTCGGCTTAAATTTTGAATAAGCAGTCTTAAAGTATCAAATTTTCGTTTGAAACCGTTTTTGATTGGCTATCTATGTTTGTTATGATAATTTAGTACTTTGTTAAGGCAGAAAATTCGAAAAAACACTAGTTCAAACATGGCTGCCAAGAGAACAGTTAGGCTTACTGAAGAAGAAGTTCTTACTGCTATTCTTGACTCAGAAGATGAGTATAATGAGTACAGCTCC